>JANLJB010030258.1:7717-22195 GCA_026212285.1 Bursera cuneata | reverse complement strand
ATGATTATGGCCACTTTAGCATGAGTCTGTATGTAGGAGTCTAGTAGCAAGTATTTTAATTAAATTGTTGCCTTTAAATGGGAAGAAAAACAGAGGAGGAAGGATGATTATTGAGTATTGAATGTGGTTATTCTCACCCGAAGAGAATTATTTTAGTAATACAAGAAGTTTGCTCAAAGTCTCTGACTGGGACCTATCAGAAGATAACATCATCAAGCAGGCTGGTTCAAGTCAATGGCTTAAAGATAAGAAAAAATTAAATAAAGGGTTGAGTCAAACTTAAAAACAAGAAAGAATTTGTATTGACTCTGTTTTTTTAATCAAAATGTGCGTCATTCCCATGTTAGTTTAATTGAACAGCCTGCAAAGCTTACAACATTGACTAGAGTAAAGGTTAGGAACAGACCTGTTTTATTTATTTTCAATGGCTACTCAGGCAATGTGTAAATTTTGGAAGCATGCTTTGCGGTATGGCTTCATGAGTGAAAGCAACAGAAACACTTTTTCTAAATGATGCTGCTGCCTGCTGAAACAAAGCATTCCCTCCATGGAGGGCTTCGAGTGTTAGATAAAGCATTTATCAATTGTAATTCTTCAAGTGTTTTCACTCATCAACCCATTTTGTCAAATCTAATTTCGATTAGAAAAATGTTATAGAAGTAGGTAGTTGACATGGTACAACGTACTTGGGAGGCTGATCCGGCAATGTATTCTGAAAACATTGCACAACCTCATTGGCATATATTAAACAATAGAAATGCATATGATTTATTTATTTATTTTATTTTCAATGCTGAAAGGGAATCTAGAGTCATTCACGCCAGGATTGGAGTGGATAAATCTTAAATATCTACAAATTGTTAGAAAATTTATTTGTAAAAAAAATAATAATGATTTGCACAAAATATGGTTTATAACAAATTTACTTGGTCTATGTTTTAGAGTTGCATAAATAGTGTCTTGAAGATAGTTGATGCCAATTATACTTCCAAGTGTATATCATTTTCTTTTCTCTAACAAATAAAAAAAATCCGAATTTCAATTTTTCAATAATGCATTTAGAAAAGAAAACTGCAAATGGCTTAGATATCACTTGTCTCTCCCTCATACTTTTTACAAGTTACATTAACAATACTATTCAAGTTCAGCAAGATACATGTAGCCAGCTGCCCAAAATCTGAAAGCGACTCCATGGAAAGTCAACTTCTGGCATGTTTAGTGATACGTAAGATGTGCTTGTAACAACTTATCAGTTTCTTTCAGAATTCAAAATCAACTGTATAATTAAATGAATTCCAGCTCTATTTTTTGCTTTCGCCTGTACTTTCCCTTATAAATAGAATTATAAGTTTCCAACCTGCAAAAACATAAAGACAAGATACCCTTGTTTCATCAGCTCAGCAACTGATTTTCTTAGCTCTTTGCATCCATTCTTCACAATGAGACTTGGAAGCTCTCTGCATCTATGTGTAACTTTCATTATTTTGCTAGCAATAGCTCAGTTTTCAAGCTGCCGAGACATAAACCATATCACAGCTCAAGAATCAGGACAAAGAACAAAACCCAAGTATACTTCTATGTTTTTGCGGAGCTTCTCTGCCATGCTTAGCTCTATGCAATCAGACAGCAAGAAGGTCGACCATTTGCGCGCAGTTTCGCGCAGGCTTGTCCCTGCTGGACCAAACCCTCTTCACAATTGACTTTTTGCAGAAAGCTGCAAATCTGCAATATGTTTTCATTTGCAAAGCGAGATATACAGAGTTTTTTGGTTTTGTAGACAAATATAATCTATGTTTCCATGAAAGATATACATTAGACACCTTTTGAATAGTGTAATTCATTGTATGTACTTCTACATGAACTGCTTTTTTGTCTTAAATCAAATCCGTTCTAGAATCTAGATATTGTTGTATAATGAAGTGATTAATTCTCAAACATATGCTAAATTTCTCATTCAACGAACTTCTCAATCTTTGTAATTTGTAAGTAGCTATTTCAGTTATATTCATCTGGGTTGTTTGTCAACCTTGCGGTTGAACTGTGAATAATAAGATTCAAGATAAAATATTACATTAGACATTCGTTCTGTGCAATAATTTGCCTAATTGCACACGACTTTGGTGCAGATTAACCCAAAACAGATATTATTATAAAATCCAAAATTGTAAAAGGAATCATAACTTGGGATGCATTTTTAAAAGCATTACTCGGATGAAAGCCAATACTTTGGGAATGTGGCAACAAGAAGTCAGTGATCTGCCTTAGTTGGCCCAACTCCTTTAAGTTCAGGCCCATCAGTTTAACAGCCGGCCCAGAGGCTCATTACAAAGAAATGGGTCAATGGAAAGTGTAACGCTGACAGCTTAAAATTGAATTGAAGGAAACGCATCAGAATCAGCATTTAAGCATCAACAGTCAGCACACGAGAAAAAAGAGAGGGGAAATTACGTTAACCCCCAGTTAAATTTTAAAAAATTACTTAATTTTAATTTTTTTTAAACTAATATTTATCCTCCAAAAATTAAATTTATAAAAAAAAATTAGAGTTATAAATATTATTTTAACAAAAATCTGCCGAAAAAGAAATCCCTGCACCATATTTAATTATTCAAGTTACCTTCCTTTATCAAGCACAGGTATTTTATGCAACGTGTTGATCTGTGAGAGATGCTTTACACTAACTCCCCTGCACCTTTCTTCAACGAATCTTCCTTCCCTCCTACATATCTTGACTCGTTACTGCAACAGTGGAATCTCCATAACTAGAGACGATAAATTAAAAAAAAATAAAAGAATATTTTACATTTACTCAACAAAATCAAAATCTCCACAAACTTTATATAACTTCCAGCGTTGTACTTGAGGGCAAATGAGGGCTTAAAATGAAAACAAAGGACCAGTTTTGGTCAAAAAGGTACAAGCACAAGCAACACACTTCCATTTGCTGAACGGTGCACGTTATGATGGCACCAATAGCAACTGATGAAATTTGGGAACACGTGGGTTCTGAAGGAAACCCCACTTTTGTTTTGTCCGAATGCTCCCTCTTCAAGGCCTTGACTCTTCCAGGGACCAAGAAAGAGAAAGTTTTTATTTTTATTTTTTTCTGGGAAAATCTTCTTGTTTCCGGAGAGATTGTGATTCCGGTTAATGGAGGGCCAGGAAAATGATGAATTGCTCCCTGCTGGGTGGAGGGTTGAGGTCAGAGTCAGAAAGAATGGTAAAAAAGACAAGGTAAATTTACTTGTTTAGTTATTTTTTCAGTTATTTTTAATTTATTGTTGTGTTTATTTGCCTGCACTGTTGGTTTGACAAGCTGTAGCTTCATGAAAGTAAAAAGATCTTTGCTTTCTTAATTTCTTTTGATGGTTGTTTCTAATTTTCTTGTAGAAACTGCAAGTTTTGATTTTTTTGTTTTATTTTATTTTGTTTTCTTTTTATTTTCCTTTAATGGTTTGTGGTTGTGTTCTTGGTTGGCTACTTTGAGGTCATGGCTTTAGAAAGGTAAGATCTTTACTGTATGCTGTCATTGTGGTTGTGTTTTACTGTTGGAACTGACTTGTCAACTTGAATTTTTCATTCTGTAGTAGTTGTTGATGTTATCGCTAGATTTGGCAAAGAAGTGATTTTTTGTGCTTCTAGAAACAGTTTCTTCATGTATGTGAATGTGAATCAACATATCTTTACTATTCTATTTTGCAGTATTTTACTACGTGTTAGAAAAAGTATGGGTTGCATGCAAATTTCGTATCTTGCTTTAAGTGTTTTCATAATTAAATTGTTAGAGTTTAAGACTGTGTTTGTGTTGATAAAATAAAAAATATATTAAGTTGCTTATAATACTGAGATTTAAATAATGTGTAGAGCAATTTCCAAAAGCAATTCTCTTGATTTAAAAGATGCATTGACTTGTTTTGAAAGAATATCAACATTCTTCACTAGTGATGGAAGTAAATGTTTAAGAGGTTTTGGAAAGAAATGAAGAGACAAAAGGCCCTAGCAAACGGTTGGAAAGAAAATTCTGTTGGCACAATCTGCTCACTGTGCTTCATATCTATCATTGTTTTCTTTTTTCTGATTTTGAGAAAAAATCTTTTATTATTTGCCTGTCTAGGTCATAATTGAGAAGGCTGCAGCAGAAGGGCTGCCTCCAGGATGGATTAAGGAAATTAGGGTAAAAAAGACAGGAAATAAAGTCAGAAGAGACCCGGTACTCAACCACCTTTTCTTTTTGTTTCGGTATTTGATTTTGTGTGCTTTGTTATAGTTTAAATTTTTTTTCTTCTTTCTTTCTATCTATGGCTCATCCTCTGTCTTTTTCTTTGTAGTTCTTAGTTTGATGTTTTTAGAGTTTAATGAGTTGCTCAGCCAGCTCACCCACTCACATTTTGTAATGGTAATTAACTTCTGCAGGTTTACATTGATCCTGTAAGTGGATATTTTTTCCGCTCTATGAAGGATGCTGTTCGCTATCTCGAAACTGGTGAGATAGGAAGGTTGGCATACAAGCCTAAGGACAAAGGCAGCAATGATGGTAGCCATGATGAGGACTTGGACGAAGATAAAGACGATGTAAGTCTGATTATAATTGTATTCTCCAAGTTGATATTTCATGCAAGTAATTTAATGTGCAACAACATTAATCTTTGGATTCCTTAGTCTTGTCTTGTTTATTGTTATAAACAATTAAAGTCAAATCATTACATTCTTTATCTTTTATGTTTTTATTTTTATTTTTTATCTTTTGTGAGCTAGTAATAAAACAGAGTGCAAGCAGAACCCTTAATTTACCATTGTAGGAGAGAAGAACCCAATAATAATAATAAAAAAAAAAACTTGTAATTTTAGAATGACAATAAATTCCAAAATAGAACAAGAATTTGAAGATGTAGAAGCTGAGGAAAGCCATAAGAGCAATGCCTACTGAATAAGGACTGAAATTGCTTTATGGATATTCCATTCAAATATAGTAAGTAACTGCTGTCTCACCCTTAGTGTATTTACTTAGTTGAGAAAATCCAAAATTTATAAGCTAGTCTAGATTCTTATTCGTTAGCAATATGTGGCTTGGCAAACTTCCCTTTTTGAATCATGTGAGGATCTGTTGCTCTATGCATATCTAGTTGTAAATTGGCTCAGTGGCTCTAATATGATTAAAACAGGTTATAACTAACCTAGTAGCGATTTTATGCTTTAGAATTTAGGCAAGTGCCTTTCGTTCTCATGGATTTGCTTTTGGGCTTCAAAATTGTCCTTTACTAAAAATGTGTTTACTTATTTAAGGGAACAAATTATCTCAGGCTCTCCTTCACTAGCTGATATGAAGTACATATACTTCAACTAACAAAAAACATAACCTTGTAATCAATATCTTGTCTTGAGAATTGGATCCAGGCTGCTGGCCATATGAAGAGGGCTACTAGTAACTTTATTCTGAGAAACACTTCTCCAAGGAGAAAATTCTGTAGTGCCACTTTGAAGAAATAAGACTTATTCAGCCCCCAAGCAACCTCATTTACATCAGTACCTTGCACCTCATCATGCAACATCCTTTTTATTTTATTTATTTTTATTAGCAGCTTTAGAATTTTCTATTTAGCAACATTTTTAAGGGCACCCAACTCTCCAGATGTGCCCTTTAAAAAGCTAGAATTGAACATCACTTAAGCCTTGTTTTATATATCAATGACACATGCTTAGTTTGGGTATTTCATCCAGCATCTTGTTGTGAAGTTGTAGAGCTGACAGAGATAAATATCCCATGCTAAAAGCAGTGTTGAGAAAAATTTGTTACTATGTGAAGGGTAACGTCTTCTTACAACATCAGGGACAAGAAATGGGTTTACCTATTACATTTTATGAGAATACATGGCTGATTCTCGATGATGTTGACAGAATAACCAACTTGAGATCTTTTACGGGCCCTTGTACCTGTGTAACTGTAATGATTGTTAGACATTTATTTCATACAGATTTGGATATGACATACTAAATTACAATAGATTGAAAGCTTTGTCATTTGATACTTCGAATCTTTTGGTCTTTAAGTTTTCTCATTCTCGAATAACTTAGTTCTTGAGATAGCTTATCATGTTTATTTTTAACCTCCAAACTGGATATTCTATTCGCAATATGTATGATATCTATCTATGGTGCAGAAAATTGATTTGCTTAATCAAAATTGTAAAGCAAATCAGTACCTGTGGCAGCATTCGCAATGTTAAATATCTTGAGATAATTTATTTTCGTTTCCATGCATGATGCATGGGGAAACAATTTTTTGGTTAAAAATTTTCAATTATAGAATTTTGATTTTTCATATTTTTTCTTCCTTTCTTTTCTAAGTCGCCTATGGTAACCAAGAGACAGAAGTTAGCAATCCCTGGAACAGAAACAAAGATTACAGGCCAGAGTACAAAGTCAAGCGAGATAGCAGAGGATGAAGATGCACTTAATTCCGTCAGCACAGGGGAATGTTCGGAACATGCCTCTGATCAGGGTAAGGTTCTAAACTTTCATTTCAACTGGAACAGTGATATAATATCTTTTCCACAAGTTATTTCAGTTTGTTTCTATCTAGTTCTTTCTTGTCGCTTCTACTTTTCCTGGATGTTGGTGGCACGAATAGTTTGAACTTTTGATAACTTTTGTTTATTATGTCAATGATGTATGGGACTCCACAAATTGCCATACAACACTAATGGAACTTATAACAGATAATAACAAGGTACAATATTCAATGGGGGAGCGTAGTGGTCTGACCTTGGGTTGCTCCCACTAGGTCTAGGTATAGATTCTTCAAGGCTACTTACCAAAACCTGATAGTAACAAAAACGATTTAAAATATATTATTTTTTGCTTCCAAGAGATTCTAGAATTTGACAGGGGTCCACATTTTCAAACTCGTAGTTTCTTAAATGGCTTTGATTGATTTCTGGGTTATAATTTTTTTTTTTAAAAGAAGTCTCTTGTTAATGGGCAGAAATTACTGATATTAGGATTTTATTTTTTATTGATTATTTGTAGTTCCCATGACAGAATTGAGATCTTGCATTTTATTATTAATTTACTGCATAATGTAGGCGGGGCAGGCAGTGTGTTTAGCCGTTCAAACCTTCCGGAAGCTAAGGAGTCCAATAAAATGGATGGGGGAAAAGATTCTGATAATAGTATGTCTCTTTTGACTTCTGAAGTTGGAGTCTCAACAGATAGGCAGTCATCTGAAAATGGGGAGATAAGGGATGAAACTAAGAAGACTGGACCTGGAAAATCTAGATCCAAGAACAAAAAAGTGTTTAACTTGCCTCGTCGGGCTTCAAAACGACTTGCTGGACTTGCACTTGATCCAACACCAGAACTAAAAACTAGTAATCGAGGTCGACGAGCTGCATCTAAAGAGTCAGGTGACGTAGGCTCAATTGAGGGTTCTTGCTCTGGCAGTTTAGCTCTTCAGGCATCCAAACAACTTGATCAGCCTGAGGACAAGCCTAAATCAAACCATGTCTCTGACAGTAAAAGCATAGAAGATTCGTTGGGATCAAGTAAGAGCAAGCATCCTTCTGAGGATCCAAATGAGCATCCAGGAAAGGTAGAAACAGTCAATGAGAGTGACAAGCAAGGAATCACTGTTTTTTTGCCTCTGAGGAACAAAGATATTGTTGAAACTGACAATAAGGCTGATGTAAAGCCTTCCTCCCTTGACTTGCCTTTTGGGGATTTATTATCAGACCCTTGCATTGCTTTTGCAATTAAAACTCTTACCGGAGAAACCTTTGAGTCCTCAGATGTCAATGAAGTATCTCTGAGATCAGACAATAGCAAATTTGAGGTCTTGGCTGCTTCAGAACAGCATGCTGGAAATCTAAAAGAGGAGAATGAGAGTGTTGAGAAGAAGCCAGCTATGCCAACAGAATTTGCAGAAAATGTTGACTGCAGCTATAAAACCGATGAGAAGCCAGGACTTCCCCTTGAGTTGCCTTTTGCGGATATCTGGAGAGACCCCTGCATTGAATTTGCAATAAAAACTCTCACCAGCACAAACCCAGTTGGGTTTGATCCAGATATCCAGGAGTACTTCCAGCAGCAACTCAGCTCATCCCAAACTCAAACAACCAGTAACTTCTACCAAACCGAATACTTGTGCCAGCAATATGAAGTCCTGGATAATGTATCAAGAGAACAAGCTCGTAATGGAAATGTAAGCTTACAAAGTTCAGGTGGAACGAGCCTTCACCAACACGGCAAAAAGCGATTTAATGAATGCCATTGATAGGCTAGCTACCTGCCTGTACTAACTTCAATTGTATAGTTATATAACTCTGTAGAACAGTGCTCCTAACCTTTTTCTATCATCCGGCTCTATTGTCTCCCACTCTTATGTATCAAACATTTTTCATTTGGATATTGATACGTTTTAGAATGAGCTTCTCCGGAGACAGCTCTGTAGTTTAGTTTGTTAGTCTAATTTGTAATCAGATCTGTAGTTTAGTTTGTTAGTCTAATTTGTAATCAGATACTTTGACGTTTGCTAGTATGGTGCTTGTCTATTAAACTTGTGCACTAGAAATTTTATTCTCCTCCTGTTTACTCCATTATTTTTCTAACTTTCCTTGATCTGGTTATCATTGATAGTTCAAGTAATTTAATGATAATACTGACTAGAAGTTTCAACAAATAAATGTTTCGATCAAGGGCGATCTTTGACTTTTTTAAGAAAAATAACTGGGGTTGATTTAATAATGGCCAATAGGAGGTGATTATATATATATATATATATATATATAAGTGGTAGATTCAATTAAATTATTTTTTTTTCATTTTTTATTGTGTAATTAACTTTAATCTTAAAAGTTAAAATTGCTTTTTTAGACAAGTTATTAGATACATTAAACAATGTATTTTGATTAGTTGATTAACATTTGATGAGTTACACTCCTTTGCGAGTCTTGTCATTTTGTAATTTGGTGAATTTTTAATTTATGCTCGTTATATTTAGAGGAGGCTTGTTGCGCATCAGATATGACGAGCATATTTTCTTGGCGGATCTGGGTCTTCTAAGTTATAAGTTCTATCGGAGGATATTGGCTAAGCCATCAATAGAAAATTTTTAAAATTTTAAGCATCCCCTCTAACCTGGTTAGGTTTTTATATTTCTGAAATAATGGGTTTTGACGTTAATAAGCAAAACATGAGAGGTGTTACGGAAATTTGCTCTCCATTAAGAAGGCCCACAGACACAAGGCGCCAACGCCGTCGACTTGCCGCCAAAATCCCCAAATCAATATTTTCCGCGGGTGAGCGTTTGTTTATCCCAAAATTCCTTTTTGAACTTTTTTAGTTAAACCCTTCTCTACTTTTGAATTCGCTCAGAAGTGTTCATCCATTTGCAGATAAAACTCAGAAAATGCAGATTCGAATCAAGTGTAGCTGTGGCGAAGGAGCCTGCCCAGAATGGGCCATCGTTGAACTACAAGGCGTGGTTGAAGTGCAACCCTCCTTTCAAGACCGTCTTCAAAACCTCGAAATCGGTCAACTCTGCCGGCCCTCTTCTCAGGTTCAACCATTTTAATAGATACAAAAGCTATCTTCACAACATAGAAGCTGTAGACAAAGATCATATATGAAATTGTTTCCGGTTTTCTTTTGCTTGTTTAGGAAACCTATACTTTCACAGTTGGCTATCATGAACTGACTGGGTCAAAAGTGGCCTTGAAGAAGCCATTGTTGGTACTAAAGAAAATGAAATGTATGGATGTTGACCAAAGCAGTGACGCCAATTCACCAAGACCTGAACTGGAAGTTGTTGGGATTATTCGACATAAAATTTTGTTCAAGACTAGACCAAAGGCTATAATATCCAGTAAGTTATATTTTATTTGAATTTAATTTTTCCTACTTGCTCCTTTATCAGTAGTTCATTTGTGCTAATACTAACCTTAAATGTTGACATGCTTGCTAACCAAAATTGAAATTTCTTTTGGTGAGTGAAACATGTATTTAAGATTGCCACTTAGGTAGGGTAGACGTTCAGTTTATATAGGAAGCATCAAGTAGCATACAAGGATAAATCCTTGCTTGTTTGAATTGTTCAAATCCCTTTAGGGCCACACGCTCATATTAAAAGTAAAACATAAAAGAAAACTGTTTTAGAACAGTGTCAAGAGTTATCTTCTGGAATATCATCTTCATTGCGTCATATCATGCATCCTCCCTTGCCTAGATTGAGAAAAGAATCTTAAAATAAAGAATCTCAAGTTGAAGAATTTAACAAAACTGCATTTCTTGAACTTCAACATGTTTGATATTTATCTGTGATGAATGATGCACTTAATTGAATCTACATTAGACACCTCCTGAAATTAGATCAATACTAATGTTCTGACGTTTCAACTCCCCGTCCCACTTCTTTACTTTGTTGATTTGATCCAGAACCACAACCAGCAGTGAAGGAAAGAGCTAGAGCCGCCAGTTCTTCTGTACCCATCAATTAGTATGAGATACCATTCGCATCAGCAAAATGAAGGAGTTGGAACAAGCGAACTTAAACTTTAGCTTATGTGGATGTACCAATTTGCAAATAAATCAGCTTTAAGTATGTTTATGGTGCTCTTCTGTGCTATGTCTATTGTTGCTTGAGGAATCCCTGGAAAAGCGATATTTCATTATATGTAATTCCAGCTTTGGAAGTCAAATACACTTCTGGTGTATCTTTGGTTATGTTGTTTCTTACAAATTGACCTCCTTCATCCAAACAATATAAATGTTTTCAAACTAATGAACAAGTTGGTTTTCTGATTTTAAAAAAATCTCATCTATTGCTTCTTTGGTACTGATTAATTAAGATTTTCCGTTGATCCCAAGACATAACGTGTTCCAACTAGATCTCTTGCTTCCTCAATAAATAAATAAAGCAAAAGGCTCACCGACACCGTAGTTCTTAAGACAGCATTGCATAGTAGTTATAAAATAAATTCTGTTCTTAACTCTCATCGATCGGAGGGAGCAATTAAAACAGAGAAAAAGAAGCATATTCGACAAATGGGTGCTAATATAAGCATCCGCTGGTTAACAATAATTGCAAGTTTTTTCATTTCTTGTAGGTGCTGGTTACCAGCTCTTCTCAGTTCTTAGTCCTTCAGCGTGTAGTTGACCCAGTAGTTGTTATTGACCACAACACACTAAGAATCGGGAAGCAATATAAAAGAAAGACCTAAAATCTTGCAAGAAAAACTCTCTTTAAATTTCACATTGGTTGAAACAATCAAAATGCACCACTTGGTGGAATGAACTTTTAATGATAAAGAATTTTAATGACAACCCTGTTTTATTTACAGAAGCTACAAAAATCAGAGGAAATATAGCTATAACTTAATAGTTTCTTCTTCTAAGCAGCAGGGCCTGCACCTATACGAGCTCTCAACATTTCGGTTCTCTTGCTTCTCTCCATTACCTCTACCAGCCACTCTACACTTTCTTTAATTCCCATCCTGCAATCAAATTTCAAAATTTTATGGCCTTTGCTACATTTGGGTGCTCAAAAGATGCTGGAAGGGGTAATTAAAGTGTTACAGCTACTGCCTCAATGGACTTGAATAACAGATTTTTATGTTTCTTTGTTAAACTTCAATGGCAATCTAACAAGTATGTTCATGAACCATCCAACTTACCCATCATAAGCTGAGACAGCTTCGAACATGTAAACCCTTTCATCCAACTTCTTGAGATCTAGATATCGAGCAAGTTCATCAGCTGATACAGCTTCAGAAAGATCCTGCCAATTAGGATGACAACATGATATTGAGATATGAAATTCAAAAGATATGAGAAAAAGAGAACAATGACATTCTACTTGGTTCTTAGATAAAATGTCAGAAAAACTGAGTTAGGACTTCCAAGGAACAGATGAAATATTCACTAACAGAGAAATTTTTACATTAGTCAGAATTCCTGTTGAACATATGCAATCCCAGTATAAAACAATTAGGTTGCTAGCAATTAGCAATCAAGATTTGAAAAAAGAGAGAAAAAAAGGGGAAAGAAATAAAGAAAGAAGCAACAATTAATCTTACCTGCTTGTTGGCTAATATCAAAAGAGGCGCTCCTTGCAAATCCTCATGACGAAGAACTTTTTCTGGTAAACGAGTTTTTGCTATTAGGTCAATATTATTAAAACATTGCTAATTCCAAACAATTTGATGGTTGAAATTCCTTACCTAGTGCAGATTTTGAATCTTCAAATCGTGAAGGACAAGCAGCATCAATTACATATAGAACAGCATGTGCCTCTTCATAGTATTTCTCCCAAATTGAGCGAAGACCAGGCTGAAAAAGCAAAAATATATTATCAGCAACTAAACTTCAAGTTTTCAGTGGGTATAATAGTGTCGAGCATGATGTTCACACAAGACAAAAATAAACTAGTCTTCCACAGGGAAAGCAAATATTCTACCTTATTCACAACCAATTTTCCAGGATTCTAATTCCTGTTCTTAATTCTAAAGAAAACATGAAAATTAAGGTCCAACTGGCATGAGAGCAATGGCAATCACAAATTTCAGCTGAAACTAGCTTAAGATGGCAAAGGTTGAAAAACTTTAGAGGAAAACCCAGAAGTGGCATTTCCAATAACACTTGTGCCCATCATAAAACCCCATGGTTCTAGCTGCAAACAAGTGTTATTAGTTAAGAGCCAAAGCTAAAGCACCAAAATAATGATTGTTACAAATGACCATTTTCTACTGTCTTTCATTCACTTAAAACTGCACCTGTAACTTATTTGGGTAAATAATTGAACAGATAAAACATAATTTGTTTTTTTTGATGATATGACACGTGCATCACCTACCTGACCACCTAGATCCCAGAACACAAGCTTTGAGTTTGACACTTCAATGCGACAAATATTTAGTCCCACAGTGGGAACAATTCGATCAGGAGGGAGACCTTCCACATTTGAGTATTGAGACTTCAACTTTTCCAACAAAGTCTACAAAACAACACATAACAACATGATCATAAGGAAAAAATCAGCAGGTATGCTCGTCATAGATATGCCAAGAGACATCACTAACTATTGATGGAGTTCAGGAGAAGAGAAGTGCAAAAACCACTTAAAGAATTTAATAGTTACAAAAGGATAAAACCTTACCGTCTTCCCAGCCTTGTCGATTCCAAGAATGAGTACATGAAACTCTGTTCTACTAAATATATACTTCCAAAGTCCATAAAACAGCGAGAACATTTCTGACTTGTTCAACCTCTTCTATTAGTATTTTCTCTACTCTTCAAGGGTAAGAAGAATAGAACTTTATAATACGAAACTCTCTCTCATGCAAATCAACGAACGTCCTGAAAAAAAAAAGAGAAGTCAAAATAAATAAATAAAACATGGTATAGAAAAATTTAATAAGTACTAACGGTAGAGAAACTGAAATTCAGACAGCTCAGTGACATCTAAATACAAAAAACACTCAATTTAAACTCCTAGCTAGCCTGGTAGGACTACTGAAAATTATTGTATACCGCATTAAGAACGATAGCATTTAAAATTACCTTTTGCAACAAATTCGTCTTACCAAACAACTAATAGAAATTATGGCCCAGATAGAACAAAATGGGGGAAAATAATTCATGTAGTGAATCCCAACAAGTTTCTATCACTAAAGTACCATCTTAGTATCAAAATGAGAAGAAAATTGTCATAAAGCCACACTGATTTTCCTCTACATATTCACTATCATTCAATATTTACATTTTAAACATGAAGCTTCTATCATCTCAGAGCCAACCAACGAAACATCAAAATCTAATTAAAAATAATAGATATACACGTAAAATATCAAATTACTCAATTGAATTCTTTCTTATTTTTCCTCAACATCGATTACAACCAAATCTAATATCAAAAGAAACAAACAAATTAGATCTAATCATGAATAAGTAACTATAAATGGGTTCAAGTAAGAATCCGAGATCGCATCTGACGAAATGAATACTGTGAACACAAAAAAATTAACACAAACCTATTAAAACTTTTCAGATATCGAACCGAAATCAATAACAATAAAAATAACAAAGACAAAAAAACAACCCAGATCAAGAGGGGAAAAAAAAAAAAGAAGGGATCTTAAACAGTTGTTAAAGAGTAAGCTGGATCTATACTTTTAACTTGAGGAACAAAATTAGCTTGAATTCAAAGCAAAAATACGTACCTTTGTTAGATTGAAGAGAGCTATCGCCAGAGTCACAAGCCCTCTCCTTGGCCTTCTAAACAAACAAGGAGCTCCTAATAACTAACGACGTCGCTGGTTTTCTCTCTTTTTTTTTTTTTCTTTTCAAAGCAAAAGTATATATTATTATTGGGACAATTTCAAATAGTACCCTCGTATTTTGACATAATTTTAAGTAGAAAGTAAGTTTATCATTTTCATCAACAAGACCCCTGAGGTTTGCTTTTTTTAATCAAGTGCTAATTTTAAC
>JANLJB010030257.1:0-22195 GCA_026212285.1 Bursera cuneata | reverse complement strand
TATAAAAAATTGATATTATATCAATTAAAATAAATATAATTTTAATAAGAATTAAATTTAAGAGAGTTAATATTAATTTTAGATAGAAAGTGATATTAACTGTTTTTGACGTATTATTTGGAGGGTGAAAGAAAGAGCAAATAGTGGAGCTTTCGTCTTCTTTTATGTTATTAATTTATTTACAAACTAGATGTAAAGTCCGCACGTTACGCTGTTATGTTTATTTAATATTATTTTTTTAATTAAATAAAAAAATAGAATTATAAAATAAATAAGAAAATGACGAAATCAGACGGACTGAGGTACGGATATCTCGCTCTCTTTAAGGAGATTCAAGCCCTCTACGGTTGACAAAGTCTATAACCCGGTGTAGTAATTTTTTCTCAATGACTTGTCTCATTCAGGATACAATAGCCCAATTATTCATCGTATAGCTCAAATAAACTTTGCACAAATAGTTGAGCTCAAAGCTCCACCAAAAGAACACTATTCTTTGCTCAAAAATCTTTAAAATAAAAGTGAATTAAAATGTAAAATAATTGTGAATATTGTTAATTTTTAAGAATCATAAGGATTGTCTTATTTATGGGAGAAAATAAGCCACCCAAAATAAATATATGTCATAATCACATAAATGTTACATGACTTTATACGTTCATATTTCATTCATTCTCCATTTTTAACTCATATTAAAACCTTCAACCTCTTCACTTTTCACTTCCTAACTTAAAAAACCTACAAATCCTTAAATAACATGTTAAAAGAGATTTAATAAATGAATTAAATACTAAAAGTTATTAAATTACTTCAAGTAAAACCTATTTATCAAAAATCTAAAGCCTAAAAAATCTTATTTGTCATCTTATATGTCAACCATATAGACTCATGCTTCAGAATTATATAGATATATAGATATATAGATATAGATATATAGATTTCTCAAATCCCAATTCATAAATTTGATTAATTAATCAAGTCATTACTCATAGTAGTAATCAAATAAAATTAATAAACATAAATTTAAAAATTTCGATTAACCAATCAAATCGAAAGATAAACCCAGAATTACTACAAGTAATTAGGTAAAAAAAAAAAAAAAAGAAAACACAAGACAAAAGTAAAAGGGCTTAACTTCAGTTAAGAGAGAGAGAGAGAGAGAGAGAGAGAAGAAGGTCAAATCGAGTGGCGAAGGGTTGGGGGTCTTTGTATGTATTATATTTTTGTGGTGAGAGTACCATAGCTTGCTTTGCTTGCCTCCTTGTTCAGGCTTTTTCATTTTATTTAAGAAAAATAAAATAGAAATTGTGTAGAGAATTTTAATACTACTCCACACAAGCTCCAATCCCCATAAACCTCTTGACTTCACAGTTATTATTATTTCTAATTCTGTTGTCATCTTCCGATCTCTTTTCCTTTCTTCTGCTGCCATCGTTGCCGGCTAGTATGGATCCATTCGATTTGGTTCGCAAAGGTATATGCGTCAATCAGTTTTCTTCACTTATAGTCTGTAGATCGTCAAATTTTACGATTTTTTGTTGTTTATTATTATTATTTTTTTAAAAATTTGTTTGGGTCGAATTGGTTGAGATCTTTGGAGATTTGTAAACGATTTTTGTTTGTTGGTTTATTTCGTTTGAAGTTTGACTTTTTTTGTTGTTATTTGGTAGCTTGATTTTGTTAATTCTTATGGTCAATTTTGGTTATTGAAAGTGTTTTAGGGCTTTATTTTGCAAGATATGTGATTTTCATGACAATTGGTTTTGTTATCTGTCGGTAATCGAGTAAATTTGACTTTTTTTTTTCGTGTTTTTGAAAATCTTATCCACTTGTGAAATTTAGGGTTTTGAGGGTCACAAACTTGTGCTGTTTAATGCAATTAGTGAAAGGTGTTATCTTTTGTTGTTTGTATACACTCTGCGATTTAATTAGAATTCTAGTTATTGAAGTTGAGTTAAAGTCAGCTTGTGGTTAATTGAGTTGTTAGCAAGTGATTAACGGATATAAATAGCTTTACAGTTAAATTCAGTTGTAAGTCAATAATATGTTGCCTGATTCAGTTACTGATGATGGAATTTAAAAGATGAAAATGGTTACTATTTTTACTACTGTTTGAAAGTCATTATATAGGATAGTTTCTTTAAAAGGTTCTGCTAAGGTTCGGCAGTTTCAGGTATTTCTGTCATTGAAGATGAGGTTGTAGAGTTCATTTCTGGAAAGACTTGAGTTTGTGCATGTGGGGTGTGTCTGGAAATGAAGATACTTTGTCTGTGAATAATTATCTTGCAAATATCTGGCCAATTGTAATACTCAAATATAACTATTTTGCAGGTTTTGGGTAAAGTCGCTATAAGTGAAGGTTGTTCTCTTTGCCGGCCTCTCTTTATGCATGTAGATTTTTTTTTGGTTGCTATTTAAGTGCAGAATGAGCTTATCCAAGAAAGCGACTCAAATTGGTGATACAAAGTTAAACAGTCCAAACAAGGCAACTGCTTTAAATCCAAATGCAGCGGAGTTCATTCCCTCTGCTCTCAGATCACCATCTGCTGGATCTACCAGTGCAGCGGATGCAACAGCGAGGTTTGCTACTTCCGGGTCTGTAGGAAAGGCTGTGCTTGATCGGTCAGAGTCATCCATTTCGAATAATTCCGATGAAGAGGCTCACCAGTACTGGCGTCGCCAGCTCCCTGATGATATTACGCCTGACTTTAAGGTCATGAACGAAGACGAGTCGCAAGGACTTGGCGGTCTCTCTTTGGCTGGCTTGTCGTTACATGATGGTATCGACAGGTCAAGGTTTTCTGCTTCTACGGGAGGTGGGTATGTACTGACTACTGAGCAGCGGGAGATTTCTCCACAACTTAATGGTAACAGCTTTGCAGAAAAGATAAGATTTTCTGCTTCAAGCTATGCAGAGGATCCTATTGCAGCCAATTTTATGCATTTGTCACCTAAGCCGTGGGACAAGCAAATAGTAGGTGGCGATCAGCTTAGGGAAGGGCATTCTTACAATGGGAATTCTAGGCATGGGTTCATGAATGATATATCAGGTGAGCATGGAATGATAGATGATACTGATATGAACTCGTTGGAGTTTTTAGCATCACAATTCCCTGGATTTGCTGCTGAAAGCCTTGCTGAAGTCTATTTTGCCAATGGCTGTGACTTAAACCTGACAATTGAGATGCTAACTCAGCTTGAGGTATTCTCAGTTTCTAATTAGTTTGTTACTGGACAAGTTTGAAGTGCTCCCATTTCTACTAATGTTTGAAGATAGTGCCATACTATCTTTCAGTTTGTAATCTCTTTTGATTGAGCCCATTCTTTGAATCTTTAATGACACTGTTGTTCTCCAGATAATTTATTGTAAAAGAGTTGCAAAAACTATTGATTTCCAATATTTAATTCCAAAGCACCAGGTCAAAATTTTTTTGTTGGAGCAAATGCTCACCATCTTTGGCAGGATGAAAAGACAATCCACTGCTTATACTTTGCTGAAGCAATAGTTGGGTGCAAATTATGGAGAGCAACCCATTGTATGCCTTCTTTTGTCAGGGCTCACAAAGTCTTAAGGTGACATAATGGAACAATCGTCTTACATGTAGTCTAGCTTAGATATTCTTCCCTGTTAGAGTGAGGGTAGCTGTACTAGATGGGATTATCGCTCCATCCATCTTATTGCATAGCACTGTGATTGTTATTTTAGGTGCTTTCCCTTAAGTTGTTTACTTCATTTCATTATGATCAGTGTAACTTGCTTTATTTGACTTATTTCTTTCATTTCTGAAAAAAAAGAAGAAGTTTAGTACCATAAATGATTGATTGTATGTGAGCTTCTGGATATCTTTTCTTTTTAGACCATTTGATATTTGTTTTATTTTCAATTGTAGCTCCAAGTTGACGGTGGTTTCAATCAGAATGTAAACTCAAAGACTTTGTCAGCACCCAATCTCAGTGCAATGGACTTTCCTGCACTTACTGTTGCAGAGGGTCAGAATGGTCCTCCAAAATATGCTGGAGATGATCTTCAGCAAAGTGCAAATCCTTATCGTTCTTCTGACAAGGAGAACATGCTAATGTTCAAGTCCAGCTCATCCATTCCATCTAGAGGTGCAATAGATTTTGCTTCAGCCGTCAGAAAGTTGGCTTCTCAGGATTCTGGTGTATGGAAGTATGAAAGAAATGGATCTGCTGATTCCACTATTGGGTCAAGTAGGAGTTCCAACGTTTTGGCTAGTGCTTACAGCAGTGGGCATGGGAGAGGAATTTATGCAGATAGGTTGCAGAATCGTGGTTCAGCTTGGACAGCTCCTGTTTGGCTTGAAACTGGAGAAGGCGTGGGTAATATTCCTCAGTCAACAAGCTTTCTTGCATTATACATCTTTTTAATTATCGGATAAATGCCTCTGCATATATATTTGCTTTAATGTTGTTGAGATGGCAGCCAATATGTATTCTGAGCTGCGGGAAGAAGCTCGTGATCATGCACGTTTGCGTAATGCTTACTTTGATCAGGTTCGTCCTATTTTTTGTGCTGTCTTGCTGTTGAAATCAATTAGAGGCTTAAATATTAAAGTTAAGCCCATAACTATAGGCTTAAGCTTTTAGGAGAGTGGCAAACTTAACATGGTATCAGAGCCATAGTGACCCAATGGTCCAGGTTCGAATCCCTTTCGTGTCATTTAATTAAAAAATAAAAAAAGTTATTATTTGATCCACTTGTAAGACCCGCTGAGGCATGTGAGGCTCGGTACGGTCCACGTTGCAAGTGCACGTGAGGCCCTTGCACGTGAGGAGGCGTATTAGAGACTTAAATATTCAAGTTAAGCCCATACCTATAAGCTTAAGCTTTTAGGAGAGTGGCAAACTTAACAAAATCCTCTTACTTTTCTCTCCGTTAGCGTTTAGTATATGGAAACCACAAATTGGCATATAAAAGCACCTTGGTCAAAAGAGGTGGAGATAATTTAAAGTGTAAAATTGGTGAAATGTGATTGATGTAGGATTATAGTATGTAAGCCTTCAGTATGATATCAAATGATTATTACCTTTACAAAATAATGATATAGCGGAGACTAGATTTTATTGGCTTGCCTTTCTTGGTATCAAACAGTTCCTAATGAACTCTGCCATGTTATGCCTCTGCTCCCTATACCCCTTCTATTTATGTTATTCCACTTCTTTTTCAGGGACCAATTTTTTATTCCAATATCAGTATTTTCTGAGTTTCATAATTGTCTAATGTTGATGTAATCTTTGTTTCTAGTTTCTAGCAGTGAAGCTGCTTTGCAGTTTCCCTGGAGGTGATGTTAGGAATCATATTGTGAAGAGTTAATTTCTCAGTAGATTGACTATATTGTGTGGATTTTTTGAGTGATAATGTTCATACTTTTGAGAATTAAGTTTTCAATGATGTAAAGTAAATGTATTCGAAGTGGACACTTATTCCCAGTGAAATAAAATATTTATGGAATGAAGAGCTAATTTTTTGTTGCAGGTTTAACTAGTTAAATAAGATTTTTGACTCTCAAACCTGTAATATCTTTATCATGTATCACTTTTCTGTTGATGGAACACGCAGGACTTGATGAGAAGACAAGATCTGTAAATGCCAAACGATATAAATTAAGAATGACATTCCCCTCAACACCCGTTGAGAATTATAGCTAACTTTATTGATTTCTTTGCGGGCAACAAACTATGGGGCTGTCATCATAATAGAAGTGAAATAGCAAGTATAGGAGTAAACTCCCATGGCTTGTTGCCTCGTGGTGGAATTACTTTTTTCCACTGAACTGTTTTAGGGTAGGTAATGCTTTTTGTATTTTACAGGCACGCCAAGCCTATCTTATAGGAAATAAGGCCCTAGCAAAGGAACTGAGTGTGAAAGGGCAGCTGCATAATATTCAAATGAAGGCAGCTCATGGAAGAGCTCAAGACTCTATTTACCGTCAGAGGTATGTAACTTTTTGCTGTTTTTACTTGCTCGACAATGACTGGCTGATATGTAAGACTTAATGGTTAATAGTTTTCTCTTCTACAATATCTTCGTCTTTGAAGAGGACATAAGATATTTATCTGCTGGATTATCAGGTTGCCATTTCTTTCTTTTTGTTTTTCAAGCATCTCTTCGTATATGAAGTGGATGATCAAACCTTCGTATGCTGGCTGTTAGGATTTTTTATTTTTATTTTCAACACTCTCCTGAATGGCAAAAGGAAATAGCTGCAACTTTTATGAATGTAATTAATTTCCTACTACCTGCACCTGCTGTACCTACAGACATGCTCTCCCCTCTGTTTATTTTAGGGTTCATTTGGTTTGAGTTCCGAAAGGAATGAATAACCATTCCGATTAGGATTCCGTCAGATTCTTTTTGAAGCTGTTTGGAATATAACAATAACATGAAATTTTTGTCATCAGTCTATTGAAAAACAAATATAATAGAAATAAATATTGATTGTATAGATATAGATAGATTGATCTAGACAAAAAGAAAAAAAATAAAAGAGATAATAGAAGAAAATATTATTAAGAATAAGAGATTTATCATGAAAATATCTGTATTTGAGATAAAAATTGTAAAAAGATGGAAGAGATTTTGTCGTGATACAGTAACGTGAGATATTTTTTCTTCAAATATAAAATAGTAAAAAAGCGTTTTTTATTTTGATTCGGGTTAGGAATCAAAACCAATTAATAGGGGGTAGGGGGAATGACTAATTCTCTTTCCTGGAGTAAAAGGGTTCTCATTTCAGAGCTTATTTTTTATAACCGAATAGCAATAATGGGAATACTTCATATCCATTCTGATTCTTGGGTGCATTTTTATCGAACCAAACGCACTCTTAGGTGTAACAAGTTGATCTGTTCAGCTTATAGCTACATTGGAAAATTTTCTCCCAAAAATATTGGTTAATGTGGATGGTTGCGAGATGACAGCTGTCTTTGACTGACTAGCTTCTACTTATTTATTTATTTTTGTTGAATAAAATATTACATTGCTTCGATGCTTATGTCCACCTGAGCATGCTTATCAGCACATTTTCCACCCTGCTGTCTGTTCTGTACTTGTTTTGACTTTAGAGGTTCTGTTGTAATATCACTGAAAAGGGTGAAAGTTGAAGGGTTGATATGTAAAGGCAGGACATGTCTGAAATGATGGCAGTATTTTTGCCATCATGGAGAGCCTGAGATTAAAAGATTGCTGCCAATTGTGAATGATCTATTTGCATACCTTTTGGTTAGGTTTTTTATTTAACTCAGCAAGCTAAGTGTTGGGTTTGTTCCCTTTGATTGTATCTTCTTTTACCATTGATTCAGGAACCCACCTGAGATGCAGGGAAGAGGACAGGATAGGATGATAGACCTGCATGGGCTGCATGTAAGTGAAGCCATTCATGTGCTGAAGCATGAGCTGAGTGTTTTGAGGAGCACGGCCCGGGCAGCAGACCAGCGTCTGCAAGTTTATATATGTGTTGGAACGGGGCACCACACAAAGGGTTCCCGAACTCCAGTAAGACTTCCAATTGCTGTACAGCGTTACTTGCTTGAAGAAGAGGGCCTTGACTATACTGAACCACAGCCAGGGCTGCTTCGAGTTGTGATATACTGAACCGAGGACATGACAGTGTGAGGTATAGGAGTTTTTGACACGAATCAAAATCCATGAAGTCAAAGTCACCATAATCATTCTTGTATCTGTACATGGGAAGAAGTGGGAGAGGAAGTAGTCAAAAGTCTGAAAAAAAAAAAAACAAAAATGAAAAAAAAGGGAAAAAAATGAAAAAAAGGGTTCAGAAATTAGGAAAGGAAAAGTTGAGGAAGGAATCCAGTGTATCATTGAAGTGTATCATTAAGGTTTAGCCGGTTGACAACGGATTACGTTTTGGTAGCATCAGGCCCCTACATCAGCCGATCTTTTGTGACCATTTTTTTTAAAATTTTTTGTTAATCTTGTACCTTAATTTTACTTTTTTTTTTTCCTCAGATGTAACTGATAGAATTGAATTACATGATAGCACAATTCATTAAGCATCACTCCTTGCAATGACTGGATGGTGTCTCTCCGACTTTTAGTAGCAGAAATACCATGGTTAGGAATGGTCATGATAGATGAAACATGAAAGAAGAATGGGCTGTGATTGTTTCATAATTGTGAAGGCATAAAACTTTTGTTTAAAGGTTGGGGATGGGCTTGATGGATACTTTGAGTAAACGATAGTAGAAAACAGCTGTGTGCGTGCTGATTTTTCTGACCCTGATCGAAAAAGGAAAGCACAAAGTAACTTAAACTGCAAATCGAAAAAGGAGAGCACAAAGTAACCGACTGCAAAAGATTTTTCACTTTTAATGTTATAGCTACAAGAGAGATTCTAGGATTAAATTAAATGTCACGTATTGGTCATTTTTCAACGAGGAGGATTCAATTAAAATATAATTGAGAAAATCAATATGATTGTTTAAAAAATTATTTTATCATATTATTTTCTGGAATTAAAAAATAAATAAACAATGAAATAGCTCCTTCCGAGCAAGTACCAGAATTTTAAAAACTTTGGAGGGAAACCAAACAATGCAAAATTCAAGAAATGCACTTTCAAGTACAAGCGAATCTCAAACCTAAATCCACCACCATCTTGTTCTACTCTCCAAAAACTTCAAACAGAGCACTTTATCCTTCTATCCAGAAACACCATCTTTCATCTTCCTCCTCTTCGTCTCAATGGTTCTCTCTCCTCCGCCATGCAATCTCCTCCTCCAACTTGCCCCTTGGCAAGTCTATACACGCAAGTATCTTGGCTTCTTCCGAGATCCAAGATCGTTTTTTAACCAACAATCTCATCGCAATGTATTCCAGATGCGGGTCAATTTTATACGCGCGCCGCCTGTTTGATAATATGCCCGATCGAGACCTCGTTAGCTGGAATTCTCTTCTGGCTGCATACGCTCACTCCGGAGACCATAACATTGAGGATGTGAAAGAGGGTTTTCGTCTTTTCCGTGTTTTACGTGAGTCTACTGTGTTGACTAGTCGATTGACTCTGGCTCCACTATTGAAGTTAAGTTTGGCTTCTGGGTATCTTTGGGCTTCGGAATCAGTTCATGGGTACGCAGTGAAGATCTGTTTGGAGCGGGATGTGTTTGTTGCAGGCGCCCTCGTTAATATTTACTCAAAATTCGGGAAAATTAGAGAAGCCAGGATTTTGTTTGATGCCATACCGGAAAGAGATTCTGTTTTATGGAATGTAATGTTGAAAATGTATGTAGAAATGGGTTTTGAAGAAGAAGCGTTTCATCTCTTCTCGGATTTTCATAGGAGTGGGCTGCATCCTGATAATGTGAGTGTGCAGTGTGTGCTGAGAGGGATCTCTGATGTGGGTTCTGATACAGGCAAGAGGCACAAAGAGCAGATTCAGGCTTATGCAATAAAATTGTTTATATATGATGATAATTCAAATGTCGTTTTGTGGAATAAGAAATTGTCTGAGTTTCTACAAACTGGTGATAATGGTAGTGCTCTTAAATGCTTTTCGAATATGATTAGATCAAATATAGAGTATGATAGTGTGACAATTGTAGTTGCTTTGGCAGCAGTTGCAGGCACTAATAGATTAGATTTAGGGCAACAAATACACGGTATGGCTTTAAAAACAGGTTTTAGTTCAGTTGTTTCTGTTGGAAATAGCCTCATTAACATGTATTCAAAAATGGGCTCAATCTGGTTTGCTCAGAAAGTGTTCTCCAATATGAAAGAATTTGATTTAATTTCGTGGAACTCAATGATATCAAGCTGTGCACAGAATGGTTTAGAAAAGGAATCAATGAATCTATTTATAGATCTGTTACACGATGGCTTGAGACCAGATCATTTCACATTGGCAAGTGTTCTTAGGGCATGTTCCTCTGTGTCAGAAGGCTTCTATTTCAGTGAACAGATTCATGTTCACGTGATAAAAACAGCTTATGTTGTTGACAGTTTTGTCTTAACTGCTCTTATTGATGTTTATTCTAGAAGTGGAAAAATGATAGAGGCAGAATACTTGTTTGAAAACAAAAATGAATTCGATTTGGCAACTTGGAACGCAATGATGTTTGCTTATATATTAAGTAATGATAGTCACAAGGCATTGAAACTCTTTGCTCTGATGCATACACATGGAGAGAGATCAGATCAGATAACATTAGCAACTGCAGTGAAAGCTTGTGGTTGCTTGTTGGGGTTGGAACAAGGGATGCAAATTCATGCTTATGCAGCAAAGTTTGGGTTCGACTCAGACTTATGTGTCAGCAGTGGCATCCTAGATATGTATGTGAAATGTGGAGACATGGTGGATGCCCACTTAGTGTTCAATGATATCCCTGCACCTGATGATGTTGCATGGACAACTATGATATTTGGATGTGTTGAAAATGGAGATGAAGAACGTGCTCTTTCTATATACCATCAGATGAGGATCTCTGGGGTCCTACCCGATGAATATACATTTGCCACCCTTGTCAAAGCCAGTTCATGTCTGACAGCGTTAGAACAAGGAAGACAAATTCATGCAAATCTTATCAAGTTGGATTGTGCTGTGGATCCTTTCGTTGGGACTTCACTTGTTGACATGTATGCCAAGTGTGGAAACATAGAAGATGCATATAATTTATTTAAACGGATGAATGTGAGGAACGTTGCCTTGTGGAATGCCATGTTGGTGGGTTTGGCACAACATGGAAATGGTGAAGAAGCCCTTAAACTCTTCAGAGTCATGAAAACTCATCACATTGAACCTGATAGAGTCACCTTTATCGCAGTCCTTTCTGCTTGTAGCCATTCCGGTCTAGTTTCTGAAGCTTATGAGTATTTCCATGCAATGCACGGAAAATATGGTATTGAACCCGAGATAGAGCATTACTCTTGTCTAGTTGATGCCCTTGGCCGTGCAGGGCGCACTCAAGAAGCAAACGAGCTGATAATGTCAATGCCCTTTCAAGCTTCTGCTTCAATGTATAGAGCCTTGCTTGGTGCTTGCAGGGTTAAAGGGGACATGGAAACAGGGAAAGAAGTGGCAGAGCAGCTATTGATCTTGGAACCATCTGATTCAGCAGCATATGTTCTTCTGTCCAATATCTATGCTGCTGCCAACCGATGGGATGATGTTACCGATGCTCGAAGAATGATGAAGAGGAAGAATGTTAAAAAGGATCCGGGTTTTAGTTGGATAGATGTTAAGAACAAGGTTCATTTGTTTGTTGTGGATGATAGGTCCCATCCACAAGCTGATTTAATATATGATAAGGTGGAAGATTTGATAAAGAGGATTAAAGAAGAAGGATACGTACCTGATACAGACTTTGTGCTTCTTGATGTGGAAGAGGAGGAAAAAGAGCGTGCTCTTTATTACCACAGTGAGAAACTAGCTATAGCTTATGGACTCATAAGCACTCCTCCATCCTCTAAAATTCGTGTAATAAAAAACCTTCGTGTTTGTGGGGATTGCCATAATGCAATCAAATACATATCAAAAGTTTCTGGACGAGAACTTGTATTGAGAGATGCAAATCGCTTCCATCATTTCAGGGATGGAATCTGCTCATGTGGTGATTACTGGTAATCACAAAATTGATTTTCTTTTGGTAATTCTTTTGACTCCAAATTTGAATATGCTTTTGGTTTCTTTCCATTTTATCCTCTGATAGATGTTAAGAAAATGTAATTTTTACATCTCTGAGAGTTTGATGATCAGGAATTTCCGGAAGACATTGTTTAGTTGAGTTGAGAATCAGAAGTCAGAACCTCTTTTACTTGAACCTGAGTGACAAATGTGTGTATATATATATATATATATATATTTTTTTTTTTTTAATTTTTGTCTCTTCAGATGATGAAAAATATTGTTGAAAAAATGACCACATTCTCTCTTATTCTATATTTGAACTACTATCTTCTTTAGCTTGGTTTTGTCTTCAAGAATTATGAATCCTAATCTTAGTGCGAGTTCAGTAACTAATAGATTGTGGGCAACATGGTTATGCTTTTATTTATGTATGGGTATGGCTCTGCTGATCAAATCGCCATTCACCAAAGCAGAAGAACGCAGAACCAGGGCCGGGCTCAATGGAAATTTAGGCCGACTCTTTGTATACAATAAACATTTTAAATAGTCTTAAGGTTTAAAACACAAATGATTATTTTAATCATTTTAATTATTAATTTGTCTTGAAAATGATTTTTTGGTTATAAAATTTATTGAATATAGCAAAACAATTAATTTAATTACAAATTTTAATATAAATTTATGATTTGAACATAAGAGTTAACATTTTTTTTGGTCTTAAACGTTTGTTCTTAGATTATCTTAAATTAAATTATTATGTATTAAGAGTTTTACATTAAATGTATCTGTTATAGAATTAAAAATAATAAATAGTTTATTATTGATTTTTCATAATAATAGAAAATAAAAAATAAAATGAAATAAATAAAAGAATAGAAAAATATAATATATATATATTTTAATTTTACTAGACTTCCTTTTTAATTTTTAAAATATAAAGAGAAATATAAATAAAATTAATTTTTATAACCCAATCAAACGATATAAATTTTTATTGAAGAGTAAAATTAAAAAATAAAATAAATATAAAAATAAATAAAGCGATAATCATATATTCATTGATTGTATGGATTAGGTGGTAAGTCTCGTAGAATTATTTTTGTATAAAAAAATGATTGCAGTAAAATTAAAAATAACAAAGTAACGATATTCTTTAAATTTATTATAAATAATTTGTTTAATGATGCGACGTTATCAAATTGATTATTACATAATAATTTTCGGTGCAGTAAAGGCAAATCCAATTCTATATTCGACGAGTTCCGTTTTCCGGTTCTTACAGTAGAGCTGCGTGCGAGCGTTACGTGTTTCTAATCAATTGGGTCGTGCTGTTCAGTCGCTCTTTTCGCTCGTCGTGTCAAACAGTTCACTCACACGAGTCCCGAACTACTTCAGAGTCTTTCAATCTTTCTGTTCAGTTCTGTGACTTCTGTCCCAAATTTAAAGTACCTAAACTAGACACTAATACCATTTATCTCCTAATCCTAGTTGGATTCTCAACAAACAAATAAACCCACAAATTTAATAAAATAATTAAGAATACAGTTCTCCTGAAAAATATAAAAGAATTTTATACATATAAATAATAATCTTTCTCTCAAGTCCGAAACCTGTAAGGGAATTACTCTACTTTTGACCGACTTTCTAACTTAGATTTTGAATAAAGATTGTTACTCTGCTCCGACTGTGCGCTTGGAGTGTGTGAAGAAGAAGGAGAGAAGAATCTATCAACGCTTTTTTACATTAGATATTCTCAACAACAAATAATAAAAATGGAATCGGCCATCTGATAATCACAGAATTCTTCAGGGCCTTCACGTTTCTTGTGTTTTTGCTTGTCTTTTCGTATGCTCTATCATCTCTCTCTCAACCCACTTCTTCTATAAACAATCCACATGCATTTCGCAATGAAGAACCATAATCCTCTTAAGAGAAGCTTTGATGCTGAAAACTCATCAAACCCCTCTGATATGCCCTTGAACGGTCATGATCATGCTGTCAATGGTCATTCTTCTCCTACAAATGCGCAGAACTTCAACCCCAGACGGTAATTTCCTTATCTTTTTACTTAGTTCCTCTTTCATTCTTTTTTTCTGGTTCTCCTTTTTCGTTTATGGAGTTTAAGTATGTGTTTTGTTTTGTTTTGTTTTTTGTTTGCAGGTACCAATTGAAAGTTTTTGAAGTTGCCAAGAAGAGGAACACAATAGCGGTGCTGGAGACAGGAGCTGGCAAGACTATGATAGCTGTGATGCTAATCAAAGACATTGCTCAAGCTATCAAGTCTAATGATCATAAGAAGTTGATTATTTTCTTGGCCCCTTCTGTCCACCTTGTTCATCAGGCATGCTCTTACTTGATATTTACTGTCCCTTCTCTTAACTTCACTCAGTTCCAATTTCTTTTGAACCATTTTTGGATGTAGAGTACAGGTATCTATGTATCTGTTTGCATATTTTATTCCATTGCTTTAAAGGAAAACATTTTAAATAGGGTTCAATGGGGATGGTTTATATGCAATGTGGCCAGTTAATTTGATCACATGCTGATAAGAAATTGGTTTCCTGTTTGCAGCAATATGATGTTATTAAGATGCATACAGATTATAAAGTGGAAGAGTATTATGGAGCCAAGGGGATTGATGAATGGACTTCAAAGAGCTGGGAAAAAGAAATAAATGAGAATGATGTAAGCATGCCTTAAAATTGTTCAAAAAATAGTATTCGATCATGTACTGCTGTGTCAAGCCATTTATCTATTGTATTACCAATTTTTTGGTATGCTACTGTCATAATCTAAGATTGAGCTCTGTTTATTAAGTTGTTCCCATTAATTTTGTTTAAAAAATTTTAGTAGGAACCGGTATTTATTGTAAGAATTCAACCACAGATTAATTTCTTTTGAATAGTGGGTGCATGTGTGTTTGTGTGGCACTCTGACTCTCTATCTTCAAAACTCGTATAGTGTCTTGTTTGCCAGTTCGTTGGATTTTAACTGTCATTCTTCAGCCTCTTCTCTTTTCACCGAGTCACTAACAATTGTTCGTTTTGTCATTTATTCTTATTTGTTTTTTATTTTTGTCTTGTTTGATTCTCAGAAATTTGATTACTGTAAAAATTGTTGGTGGAATTTGATAACATATCATGTATGTTGCTTGTATAAATAATACAGCACACATTTTTCTGTTATTAGGTGTGAGTTTCTCAATTCATTTGTAGCAATTTCATGGAATTTTGATATGATTTAGAGTGTTCAAGTTAGTGCTTATAGTGTTATATAATTCTTTCCTTGCTTATAGTGTTGTCTAATTCTTTCCTTTCTCCATTTCTTATAGGTATTGGTGATGACCCCGCAAATTCTCTTGGATGCCTTGAGGAAGGCATTCCTGAGGCTAGAGATGGTATGCTTCATCGTAATAGATGAGTGCCATCGTGCCAGCGGCAACCATCCATATACAAAAATAATGAAGGTTAGCATCCTCTGTTCCTAGAAATGGTCATAACGGTTTTTTTTCCCTTACTTTTTGTCATGCTTCCTCCTTCTTCTCTTCTTTTTTATAAGTTTAAGTGAACAATTATCTCAATGCTTACTATTCTTCGTGAAGGAATTTTATCACAAATCTAATTACAAGCCAAAGGTTTTTGGAATGACTGCGTCACCTGTGGTTAGAAAAGGTAAAATGTTGTCTCCGCTACTTTCAAAATATGTAATTGTCATGAGGTGGTTTATGTTGCTCTAATCTTGGGTAGTATTTTATGGTGCCATATAATACTTCTTGAAATATGTTAAATTTTATGATTTTTTTGGGATTTGATGTTTAGACTGAATTGGCAGTTGAAATGCTCAATGGGCATTTTCCTTTTTTCCTTTAATTTCTTCAAGATGAATCTTTCTGCCTTCTCTTTGAAGATTCCAATCCAATGTATTGTTTTGAGTCTGTCACAGTTGAGAGCATTGAAAAGAAATTCTGGGGTAGAGGAATTTTTTCATTTTCTTTTATAATGACTTTTGCTGCAAGTTTCTGCTGATGTGTGCTGCCTGATTTACGCCATTGAGATAGACTTGCTGAAATTGTATTTTGTCAAACACATAATGCTTTTATGAGAATTTGCTTTGTTAATGCCATATCCGCTTAGCTTTAGATGAACAAAATGACATTACTACAAATCTAGTCATGAAAACTTGTTTTTAATTCTTTAAATAATTTATCACCTCTACCGATATGCAATGTCAAAAACTATATTTCGGAGCAATTTTGGAAATAATTATCTCGTTTACCCAGTATATCACATGTTTATGGTCTGATAACTACAACCTTTCCCTTGGCATTTCCTTACTTACATAAGCATATGAAGGATGACATTCTCATATGTTGTTCCTTGGGCATGCATAAGTCACCTATGACACTTGCATATGATTCCTATATGATCAAGTTTAATAAGGTTATTTCTTGGACCCAGGTAGACTGCTGTTTCAATTTAAATTAATTTGATGGAAATGTTTTTAAGTTGGCACTTTATTGAAGAGATTATAATTGTCTTCAAAAATTTTACTTCTCGTAAGTGCATTAACACTTTTTTTTTAATTATTATTATTTTTTAATAATGCTATGTGTTCTCAATCATGTATTTACATGCTACTACAAACAACTTTGCAAACAGGAGTCGCATCAGCAATGGATTGTGAGAGCCAAATATCAGAACTCGAAAGCATCTTGGATTCTCAGGTTCTTATATACTTTGTGGTTGTTTGGCGTAAATTCAAATGCAGAAGAAACAATGTGTTGAATTAATGTTGCTGCAGATTTATACTGTTGAAGACAAGACAGAGATGGAATTATATGTTCCGTCTGCGAAAGAAAGTTGTAGATTTTATGATCCATCAAGATATTGTAGTTTGGATTTGAAAGCAAAAATAGAAGTCTCATGGTCCAAGGTATTTATACACAATACAGACATGGTTAACTTTTACTTTTTTGTGGTTTACTTGTGGGGATAATGAAATCTTTTGATTATGGACAGTTTGATGCTTCACTGTTGAAGTTGCAAGGTTCAGTGCAAAGTTGTTACAAAGACATGGAAGATAAACATAAGACACTGCGAAAGCAGTTGTCCAATTACCATGCAAAGATTTTGTATTGTCTTGATGAGCTTGGCCTCATATGTGCTTATGAGGTATGATTGTCAACCAGTATGGTTTCACTAAAGTGGAAAAGTGAATTTTCTTGGATAGGAAAATAAAGTGCTCTATGTTGACACCTTGTACTTGGTTTTATTTCCATAATACAAAGGTTCAGGCAGCTGTAGTAACTTATATGCTTAGGGCATGGTTTCATAACATACAAACACATGAATTTGATATAAAATAGTCCAAGTTTGAGATACTGAATATAGCACTCTGGTCCAACCAAGTTGATATTGTGTGCATTGAGTGTTACAAGCATATCCTTCCCCTTACAAACTTGCTTTTGAAAATCATGTGAGTGTCCTTTGCCCAAAATGTGCCTACTTGTTTGAGGAACCCAAGATAGAGAAATTAGCTGAGGCTTGCCTTTACTACTGATGTGGGATGCAACTCTAACATGATGTTCTATTAATATGTAACAAGATTTACTTTGTTTCTATTTGAAGGCATTCTTATCATCCTCTCATTTTTTTATGTCACAATCACTGTCAAGTAATTGTTCAGATGAATACTTGAAAACTCTGTTTGGGCTGTACAGTGTTTATTTAATCTTCTTTTGTTTTTGATTAGATGCTTTTACATGTTTGTAGGCTGCTAAAATCTGCCTAGAGAAGCCTCCTAAAACCAAAGAGGAGTGTGAAATATATAGAGAAAGTTCGTTGCTGTGTAAATATTTTCTCGAGGAAATATTATTTATAATTGGGGAATCTTTGCCATTGGGTACGCTAGACACTAGCTTATTATCTTTGTTATTTATCTAGTATACAACATAAAATCCTTTTTCATAAATATTTATTTTCTTTCTAGTTATTCTATACTTGAGGTTGTTGATGTACTCTGGTGCACATTATATTCTGATAAGAACCTTGGGAGAATCACATCTCGAAAGCTAGCTGTTGAGGTGAGAGAGTCCAAAGTCTTATAAACCATACACAAGAAGCCTACACTTCTAATATGGGATTCAGGTCTCATACCCTCAATTTGGATCCTAACATTCCACCACACTTCGCAGTCCCGCCACCCATGCTGTGATACCAATTCATAAGAACCTTGAGAGAACTATACCCAAAAAATTAGCTATTGAGGTGGGAGAGTCCAAAGCCTTATAAACCACACACAAGAAGCCCATACGTCCAATGTGAGATTCAGGTCCCATACCCTTAATTAGGATCCTAATATATTTGTCCTCCTCACATTCTACAGTTCTAGCATTGTTATATATAAAAGGTGTGAGTGGCATGAGAATTAGCCTTCTCTGCCCGTAAATTTGACACTGGATAACATGGATAATTACGCTGCTCCTTTTTCTTTTTGTTCCTTGATTTGTTAATCATGCTACCAACCGTGATAGATTGCTAAAAACACATATTGATGCTTTGATGTAAGTGTACATTCACGGAAAATAATAGTTGCATCCTTGATACTGATTGTACAGAAGAGTAACTAGCATTTAATCCCTATAAATGTAAAATTTTGTTAAACATATATGTAGCAGTTGCTATCGTTGAAGGCATTTGGAGAAGCTTTACCTACATCTATTCACTGTCATTGTTTGTGAGTTTACTCTGCCGTCTGGTGCTTCTTCATAAGTAAGATTGTGAAGACCCAATATTTTTTTTTGATTTAAAAAAAAAAAAAAGCTTTTGGTGAATTTCTATACTTGTTTTTGTTGCCTATGCTGTACCAAAGGTATTAATCAATTGAAAATGCTGAATTAGTTTGTTTGACTGTGCACTTCTTTTTGACCTTATGCCTCATGATGCTAATATTGCCATCCAAACAATCTATGATTATTGCTGTCTGTTTCAGATATTTTATATAAAAGATTATTCCCTTCTCATCCCACAGGTGATAAAATTTTTTTGGATTGTGGGTTTGACTATTCAAAGGCAGTAGATTTGGGCTACATATCTCCAAAATTACATGAACTTCTTCAAATATTCCTATCATTTGGGTAATTGAACTATTTTCTGGTTAATGTCTTTCATATCATAGCAAAAGTCAATTTACTATCATCCTTTTTCATGCAGAGGAGAGAAACAGGTTTTATGCCTCATTTTTGTTGAAAGAATTATTGCAGCCAAAGTAGTTGAAAGATTTGTAAAGAAAGTAACCAATTTGGCACATTTCACGATTTCATATTTGACTGGAAGCAATACATCAGTTGATGCACTGGCACCAAAAATGCAAAAAGAAATCTTGGAATCATTTCGGTGTGGAAAGGTAGCTAATCTCTTATATCACAAGTTTTACTCACAAGAATATTAATTATTTGATTTGCTAATAAATAAGTAATAAAATTTTCTATGGAGGTCAATCTACTATTTGCTACTGATGTGGTAGAGGAGGGCATTAATGTGCCAAACTGCTCTTGTGTAATACGTTTTAACCTGCCCAAGACAGTCCGAAGTTATATCCAGTCTCGTGGACGAGCTCGACAAAATAACTCCCAGTTTGTCTTGATGCTTGAGAGGTGAAGCCCTGTCCTTCTTTTCACTATATATTGTCAAAACACATAATTATTAATAATAATCTAGAGTTCTTTTCAATTCATCAAATGCTTCTTGCTGTGGGCATTCTTAATGTATGTTTTTTTTCCTTGTCTGTATAATGTTGTAGCAAAGAAACTAAGTTTCACGTAAACATATTTGCAGGGGAAACATGGATCAAAGGGATAGACTTTTTGACATCATCAGGAGTGAGCGATCAATGACAGATACAGCTGTAAGTAGAGATCCCAATGCATGCATTCTGAAAGCATATACCTCTGAAAAAACAAGTGCCTACGTTGTAGATGTAACTGGAGCATCAGTTACGGCAGATTCCAGTGTCGGTCTAATACATCGATATTGTGAGAAACTCCCTGGTGACAAGTATGGAAATTTTCTTTCTCTTCCCCTGCCCCTTCTTCAGTTCTACAATAATAATGTTTTCTGCTCTCAGTCAGTAGTTTTTTGCAAGTTTTTTTGCACTGGAGGCAATTCATTGTGCATCTAGTCCTAATTGGCTGTTACATAATATAGGTACTACACACCAAAGCCAATCTTTAAGTACAAATCCTTTGAAGGTTCTTTTCAGTGTGAAATGACAATACCTTCTAGTGCGCCTTTTCAAACAATAGTTGGTCCTGTAAGCAGGAATAAAAACTTATCGAAGCAGCTTGTGTGCTTGGAAGCTTGTAAAAAGCTGCACCAAATGGGAGCTCTGGATGATCATCTTCTCCCATTTGTTGAAGAACCTTCTGAAAACAATCTTGCTGCAAAAAAGAAAGAATCTGATCCAGGTGCAGGTATTCATGCATCTAATTATACGTTTGACTGTCTAGTAGTTAACTATTTTAATATGAAGTGTAGAGTAAGCCTCTTTTTGTTTTAAATCAAGGTATCTTTTATTCTTGTTAATGGCAAGAATTGATGCCACCCCTTGGGTATCAGGATGGGTTGTCTGTATGCATTAATAGATAGGGTGAATCTTCCATACCTAGCTAACCTGGAAATCAGAATATACCTTCATTATATAATCAAAGACTTCTCATTATCAAAATTATAGGTATTTCCCTGCATTAAGTCTGTAATAAGATTCAAGAATAATGATTTTAGACCTTCAATATCCCAAATTTTCAGATTACTTTTCTTGTAAGCTGGCTCTTTCTTAAGCTTCTTATTATCTGCATCAGATAGTTGGCTTAACATGAATCTGACACAATCAGGTTACATTAGATCAATGGTGCAAATATGTAGAGTAAGCTTTTGCTTAAAACTATGTTTGTCAATATTTGATATGTAATGACAAAAATTGAATACTCAAAATCTAGTTTGCTACAAGTTTTCCTTGTACATTTTATTAATTCAAGCTTTTAGAAAAATGCTATGCCCTTCATGACCAGATACCACTGCTGTTGCATTATATGGTGTTTATCTTTCTTTATTTAAATTCAATTGCTTTAAACAGAATTTGGTTGTCTGGGTGAATTTGTTATTGCACCACCCTTTGTATTACATAGGGCTTGCTGATCTTTGTTAATGTTTCTATCTTCTATATGCTTAGTTATCTTAGGATTCAAATTTTCCCATTGTTTTTCATTATTGGTGTATGAAGGAACAACAAAAAGGAAGGAACTACATGGGACAATTCCCATTCGTGCATTATCTGGAAACTGGGGAGACAAACTCAATGGTGTTATTTTACATGCCTATAAATTTGACTTCTCTTGTAATATTGTGAGTGAGATTTATTCTGGATTTGTTCTTTTGACTGAGTCAAAACTTGATGAGGATGTGGGAAATTTTGAATTGGAGCTATATTTAGTGTCAAAAAGGGTCAAGACTACTGTTTCTTCATGTGGGCAACTGCATTTGGATGCAGAACAGGTAAAAGATAAGCTCTTAAGATTCATTTTACCATTTTTTTTTTCAAATAGAGAATGCTGTGTCATTTTTTTTTCTGTAATTCTTTATTTCTTTGTTTCAGATGTCCAAAGCAAAGTGCTTTCAGGAATTTTTCTTTAATGGATTATTTGGAAAGTTGTTTGTTAAACCCAAATCATCTGGAAAAAGAGAATTTTTACTTCAGAGAGAAACACAATCACTATGGAGCCCCTCAAACATGTTTTTACTTCTACCACTGGAGATCTTGAACACTTCTGGTCAGGAATCTTGGAGAATAGATTGGACTGCAATCACTGGTTCTATTTCTGTGGTAGAATTTTTGAAGAAAAACTCTTATTTGGGTACTGTGCATTGCAATGGTTATGGAGGAAATTCATCACCTTGTAGGACCAGCTCATCTGAGACAGAACGTAAGGGCACGGATATAATCCACTTTGCTAACCGTTCAATTGAAGCAAAAGATCTAAAGAATATGGTAGTAGTGGCTGTCCATACTGGAAAAATCTACTCAATAGTTGAAGTGGTTAATAATACATCTGCTGGGAGTCCTTTTGATGGAAATGCTGATGCTACACTGTCAAAATATACTACCTTCACGGACTACTTTAATAAAAAGTAGGTGACTTTGAATCCTAAATCAGGCTTTTTGTTTAATGCATGCTTTCCCATAGGTTATCATTTATAGTTACATAATACCATTGCCTCTGATCAGGTATAAGATTGAGCTGATGCATCCAGGACAGCCTTTGTTGCGATTGAAGCAAAGTCATAATGCACACAACCTTCTTCTGAATTTTAATGATGAAGGTGGTTAATGCTTGAGCTTTGTTCAACAACAATAATTTTTTTTTAATACTTGACTTTATTTACCACTATGAATCAGAATTTAAATATTTTATATATTTGCAATCAGGATCTCATTAAGTTAGGCAAATGAATATGTGACTTAATGATTTCAAGTCATAAGTTTCTTCTTGCTTAGGTCATGTGAAAGTTTCTTTTTTTGGGACATAGATTCTGGAAGGC
>JANLJB010030256.1:0-22192 GCA_026212285.1 Bursera cuneata | reverse complement strand
TTGCATTCATTGATTAGGTTCAGTAAAAACAATTTTGACTTAATTTTACATGGACACAAGAAATATTTCTTTATAAGTTTTAAGTAGTATTTATTAGAATTTTAAAAAATGTCATTTATCATTTGCTAAATTAGTCAAAAGTATATTCACTGGTGCATACAGAAAATTTTTTTATACTTCGTTGCTGTCGAATTGCACATTGGTTCACAGTGAAGAGGAGATTTTTTTTGCTTTCTTTATTAATATATTATTCAACAATATAGTACCTATTTCCTACAATATAAATATTACCCTTGCATTGAGATAATTAAATTCTCTGGGCAACTTAAATATTAGTAAAAGAAGTATTGGCTAAGTTTAAGTTATAAGTAATTACTTTGATGTTATACAGAAATGAGAGTAATGTTATACAAAAGTGAGAGATAGTTATTCTTAATTGTGAGTAGGTAATCCTTGTATTATCTTTTATGTTCAACATATATGACAATTATTTAAACTTATTTTACTTATGAAATAAACTTTAAGATAGAAAATAAACTTAAAGTTTACTCACGCCTATATTTGATAATACTGCATTTTTAGGTAATAAGTGGTATAGATAGAGAGTAATTGAGCAATGGCACTTGCAATTCAAGCTTACCTGTATGACATAACATCAAATACTATCCACATAAGTTTTTTGCACATATTATTTCTTTAAGACTAATAGACTGATAATAACATTATAATTAGTTGCATGGAAATTGTTTGGTAACTTATCAAATAATATGATTGATTCTACAATTTTGTATCTTAGGAATAATTAGATATCACAATTGATACTATAGTACTGTGACAATTACATTATTAAATAAATGTTTCGTCTAACATTTTTTTCACTTACATGACAAGATTTAAAAAATTTTATTGGGTAACTAGTACTTAATTACAAACAATAAATGTATAATCAAAAAACATATTAAGTATGTCTAATACATTTTTACTTAATTTGTATTAAGAGATTAAAAGAATTGATTATGTAACAAATTAACATGTTGGCAAATCAAGCACATTAAGCAAGAATGATGGGAACAAGTGGCGCCACAAAATAAAAAAAAGCAGGAGACAAAATGAGTGTTCCTCCGAAAATGAGATTGGCAGAAGAAGTTGGCGTCTTCGTGTCAAAAGACTGATTTAACATGGGTGTAGGTGGCACGCTTCTAGGGTAGCAAAGTCTTTCTTCCTCTCATTTCTTCTAGCAATTTCCACACCTAACCCTGCTACTCCCTCGTTCATCACACCCAAAGAACATTTAACCTTCATTTTATGTGTTCATAGCCAGCCTTCTTCTCCAGACCTCTTTCGTAGACATCATGCTAGCCCCTAATTGCCTTCTTTCCATATCTAAATTCTGCACATTTCCTTCTCATCGTCACCTCTTCTATCTCCTATAGTCAAAACAAAAATTACGTTTTTTTCATATTGTGTAGAGTGTATAACAGTATCCAAAATTGCTTCTTGTAGACATCAACCTCTCATTCCTCTCATACCTTTAAAACCATCTGCATAAGGTTATCTTAAGTAGTAAATGAGTTCAACTTAGATTGCATGTAAATTGTTCTACAAATTTTTAAATTGTTCTACAAATTTTTAAGAGTTACATGCTTTTCAACACATGGTTTTGGGAGTGCTTTTTGCATTTATTATAATCTGAGATTGTTGTATACTTAGTATGGGATATAGGCTTATTTTTGGGTACTCAAATTGTTTCTTCTCCCTATTTTTGAACTTGTTAATTTTTTAGCATATGCTCTATTTTCTTTGCCTTCTGCATATGCGTTTACCATAATATGCATTTTTGACATTGGTGTTGCAAATTTTATTTTCACTTTGTTCGAACAATTTAAAGTAATATGAGCACTAACTTATCAAATTAATCTACCCTTTACATAAAAATGTTTGTCTCTGATTTGATGCTTAATTGACTGTTTTGATTAAAATGCAATAGTAGGTGTCTATTTTGCATGTAAGTCCTATATGGGTTGTTATGAATAAGGGTTGGATTTGGTTAGAAAATGGGTTGTCTGCAAAATATTGTAGGGGAGTTAGGTCTTTCATCGACATTGCAAAAACTCATCTGCCTAATACTAAAAATCATTCACGATGTCCTTATCGAAACTGCCTAAACACTTGTATGTTCGATCTACTAACCATTGAGAAACACTTGTTCAAATTTGACTTCTCAACAAGTTATCAACAATGGATTTTTTATGGACATGATGCCTACGATGGGGGATTTACTACAGGTCAGGAGAATACCAATGGTAATCTAATGATTACGGGGAGGATGATGATTGTTTTGATTTATTGAATGACATATACTATGCAACTAACAGTCAACATTGCACACATGCAACAGAAGCAAGCAATGCAGTGGGTATTCCATCATTTTCCAAATTTGAAACATTATTTGGATACGGCAGAGAGGAACTTGTATTCGGCCGTAGCAAGTTCTCACTTCTGACTTTTGTGGTGAATTTGATGCATGTGAAGGTACTTAATAGTTGGACAAACAAATTCTTTGATATGTTGCTTCAGTTGCTAAAGGATGCATTCCCAGATTGTTCACACATTCCATGTAGTCTCTATGAAGTGAAGAAAATGTTGCAGGATTTGGGATTGGGCTATAAAACCATTAACTATTTTAAAAATGATTGTGCATTATATTGGAAAGAAAACGAAGCAGCTGAAAGATGTCCTACTTGCCATGAGCACAGATACACATCGTGTAATAAAGGAAAAAGGAAGAACATTCTGCATAAGCGTCTATGATATTTTCCATTAACACCTCAGCTACAATGCTTGTATACATCTCAACATATTGCCTCATATATGAAATGGCACAAGAAGAAAAGGGTTGAAACTGATGGTATTCTTAGGCATCCTGCAGATTCTGAAGCTTGGAAGGACTTTGATACACAATATCCAATCTTTGCATCTGATCCTCAAAATGTTCGGTTAGGCCTTGCAACAGATGGGTTTAACCCATTCAGGACCATGAGTACTACATACAGTATATGGCCAGTTATTGTTGTACCATACAATCTACCTCCTTAGAAGTGTATGAAACAATCTTTCTTCATGTTGACATTACTAATTCCTGGGCCTAAATCTCCTGGAAATGATATTGATGTATACCTACGACCTCTAATTGATGAGTTGAATGATTTGTGGGTAGATGGTGTTGAAACCTTTGATGTATCCGCTGGTGAAATTTTCTGCATCCATGCATCTATACAATGGACGGTGAATGACTTTCCAACATATGGAAACTTGTCTGGTTGGAGCAATTAAGGGTATAAAGCATGTCCAATTTGTAATGAGAACACTTACTCCAAACGTTTAAGGAGCAAAATACGCTACATGGGCCATTATCGGTTCTTACCCATTGACCATCCATGGAGGAAAAATAAACTCTTTGATGGGAGCAAGAAGATGGACGTCCACCAATAATGCTTTCAGGAATGAAAATCCTTCACCAACTTTAGCAGCTAAGAGATGTGGGTTATGGTAAATATTGCAATGCTGTCTTTCTAAAATGGAAGACGAAAGTGTCTTCATGAACAGTTACATTGGAAGAAGAAAAGTATCTTCTTTGAGTTAGAGTACTGGTCGAAGCTTAAGATATGTCATAACCTTGATGATACATATTGAGAAGAATATGTGTGACAACATAATTGGTACATTGTTGGTTATTGAAGGGAAAACAAAAGATACAATTAAAGCTCGGTTGGACCTTGCTGATATGAAAATCAGACAAAAGTTGCACTTATAACAACACAATGAGGGGTTTGTCAAATCTCATGCTTGTTATACCTTGGATAGAGCAGAGAGATAAAATTTCTGTCACTTCCTAAAGTCAGTCAGATTTCCAGATGGGTATGCATCTAATATTGCAAAAAAGGCCAATGTCAAGGATGGTAAGGTGCAAGGATTGAAAACGCATGACTGTCATATATTGTTGCAGCGACTTCTTCCTATTGGTATACGCCCATATTTGCGTAAGGATGTTTACACTGCCTTGATCGAATTGTCAGATTTCTTTAGGCAGATATGTGCAAGAAGCTTAAGTGTGACTGAGTTAGATAGGTTAAAGAAAGAAATTGTGTTAACAATTTTCAAGCTTGAACAGATATTCCCCCATGTATTTTTTGATGTTATGATTCATTTGGCTGTCCATTTACCATATGAAGCCAAACTTGCTGGACCCGTAACATACCAATGGATTTATCCATTTGAAAGGTATCTTGGAACATTAAAGAAGTGTGTAAGGAATAAAGGTAGGCCAAAGGGTTCAATAGCAGAGGCCTATGTTATTAACGAAGCCATAACATATTGTTCAATGTATCTAGATGATATTGAAACAAGATTCAATCGACCGGAGAGGCATGGTGAAAAAAGTATCAGCCACGTAAGTATAAAATTGTCAGTGTTCTCTCAAAAAGCCTACCCACGAGGTACATGGCAAGTCAAACACTTTCTAAATGACTTGTTAGAAAGGGTTCACTGGTATGTCTTAAACAATTGTGATGAAGTTCAACAATATTTAAGGTAAATGCTTTGGGTGTGCTTTGGTTCATGTTTATTTTGAGATTATACTATGCGGTTATTAATCTTAGTTTTAACGATGCTATAACATTTTCTATGCAGTGAGGACGCTAAAGAGTTGGAGATGTCAAGTGACTGCAACATGCTTGAAAAACAGCAAAAATATTTTCCGAAATGGATTAAAGCAAAGTTAAGATGGTTATGCATGGCGTGCAACATGGTAATGCAATAATGACTTTCCAACATATATTCTTGTTATCCTCATCAATTTTGATTTGTTAACTTTATTTTTTATAGATGAGTGACAGCCTTCTTACACGCCATCCTACTGCAGCAGATGAACTTTACTCTCTGTCTTGTGGTCTTGATGTGAGAGTGAAGGTGTACAATGGATGGTGATAGGAGAGCATGATGGCGTATTAATAAAATTTTATGGTATTTTACAGGATGTTATAGAGTTGAGATATTTGTTTGGGCATAAGGTTGCATTATTCAAGTATGCATGGTTTGATACTAATGCGAAGATGAAAAGAATATGTATGGAGTATAATATGACATCTATTAATGTTACTAGAACATGGTATGGGAGTGACCCTTTCATTCTTGCAAATCAAGCACAACAATGTATATAATTTGAAGATCATAAGTTAAGCCTAGATTGGAAAGTGGTCGATGTCATCCAACCTCGACACTTATGGGATGTAGCTGAAATAGATGTCATGTCAACTGAAGAACTGTTTGAAAATGTTTATGTATGGATGTTGCTAGTAATTAGGCCAATATCCCACATTTGGTGGAGGAGGAGGACATAACAATTATACAATATAATCGGTGAGGTAACCTAGAATTTCAAAAACAATCATCTAAGGGTGTAAGTGAAAGATTTCAAAATTTGAAATCATAAAAGTGTATATTTTTGGTATATATGGGATGACACGGACGTGATAACGTAGTGTATATGAGAATTTAGAGATATTCGAGAGTTTTCAGAATTTTGGACTAAAATATACTTTTATATAGGCTCGTGGAGTTTTCATCTTTAATGCCTGATGTTCGTATTTTGAGGGTCACGTGAGTAAAAAATAAATGAAGATGGATTGGTATTGAGATGCCGAGACTTTGGGATCCAGATTCACGATCGTTGAAGGTTTAAAAATTTATAGTTAGACCCCCGAATCCCAAATCTAGATAAACTGCTTGGTGACCCAAGATATTCAAAAATCTACGGTAACACCCCTGCTCGCCGGAGAAGATGAGGTCACTGTCGTCACCGGTGATGCTTCGTATTCCCAACGAGTTAGGCGATGAGATGAGTGGCGATGGAAAGCTCTCAGCGCACTGGTCACGGTGGTGGCTTGCATTCTCCGATCTGACTTCAGAATCAACCAGAATGACATTGGGAAGGTTCACCTACGTCAACAGCGATCTCCCTCGTCCACAGTCGACAGCATGTACCACCAGTCGGGATCTCTTCCGCTCGACAAGAGGAGTCTGATAGTAGTCTCTGATCAGCCGTCTGAGGCCTGGATCGCTAAAAATCGACCTGGAATCATTCAGCTTCCCCAAAGCTGATCTGCCCTTCTGGCCGTCGTCTGCCGTCGCCGTTGGTCAGAACAGGCTCCCCTCAGCGAGACTAATCCGGTAGTGTCCTCTATTTCTCATTCCTGATAGCTGATCGTGTTTTCAGACGAGAAACCGTGAATCACGACTATCATTGAAAAATATTAGTCGGCCCCCTGAGCTTTGGGTCACGGTAGCTAGACCCCTACAGACACCCCTTCAGCTTTAGATCTTGGCGTATACCCCCCTTGCCAGGTGTTTTGACATCAGGACCCCCAAAGGTCTGCAAGAGGTTAACCTTAATAATTTAAGGATTTACGGTAACACCCCTATAAGTAAAACATTTATTTAACCCTTGTTCTCAGTTTTGCATGGTTTTGGTCCCATGACTCTAAGGACTCATTTGAGACCCCCAGAACGCATAAATTTATAATACGGATTAGGAAAAGAGCAAGAAAGAGGTTCAAGAGAGATGGTTCAGATATCGAGGTAGGGGTTTGTAATTATGCATTTCTATTTTGTAATAACGTGTATGTGACTTAAATTATATTGACGAATAGGACGATAGATTGATTGATAGATCAGGAGGTTATGAGTGTGTGTACGGGTGTTACGTAAAAGGCGGTACGACATGAAATGGATGATATGTAGGTGTTACGCGTGTGACTGTGGATACGAAATAGGTGAGGTTAAGTGATGAGATGATTGGATTGTCGGAACGTGAGATACAGCGTATGAATATACTTGTGAGATGAGATGGATAGGATACGGACAATACATTACTCGTGTGTTACGAGATAGTTGAGACACGGGAGGTGTCTGAGAATGTGACCGTGAGTAATGGGATATACAGGACCCGGATTGTATGTCAGTGCACATGGGTAATATGATGGATGAGATACAGGTTGAATGTGTGTGGTCACGTTTGTTAGAATTAATGGATGCGTGAGACACGTGAATGCATGTACGTGAGGAGATAAATAAGACACGAATAAGCCATACGTAAGTGAGGCTGTACAGGCTAGTGGTAATGAGTGATTAGTTATGAGATTGTGTATGATAGAGTAGTCGGGTAAGAGCCGGTATGAACCACGAGCATGTAGAAAACCGATTGGTAGTAAATGGATATGATGGATACATGAGGTATCCATATATTTATGTGTGACTGGATGGTCAGATTACGGACGATACTTGAGTGAACGTATGCGATGGGGTGCACGAGACACGAGTGAGATATGTGAAAGAATAAGTGTATGATTGTGGCATGGGAATAGGAACAGAAATACTTATGAGAGATGATGGACGCACATGTGAGGTTTGATGTGAGTACGGATCATGTTGATGGACCTCAGATTGTCTTGTCTGCGTGTACGAAAATCTGAGGGGCTTATGGTTGACATTAGATCGCCAGCTTGGTACGCAGGGATCTAATTAGGATGTGGGTCGCCTAGCTTTGTGTGCAAGGACCATCTGTCATGGGTCGCCTAGCTTTAAGTACAAGGACCATCTGTCATAGGTCGACTAGCTTTATGTGGAGGGACCGATCAGTCGTCAGTAGCCTAACCTGGTGTGCAAGGATCCATATTACACTGGGTAGCCTTGCTTGTGTGCAGGTACCTAAGTGTTACATGGATTGTCTAGTTGGTATATAGTAATCCAAGTAATATAGGGATTGATTAGCTAATAGGCAGCAATCTGATGGTACAGAATGGTTGTGTAGAGTATCTGGCATGAGTGCGAAACTCACGGGTGTGGCAACCCAAAAATTTGAAAACAGTGGTTTAGGGGTATAAACGAAAGATTTTAAAGTTAAAAATCTTAAAAGTGTGTAATTGTGACGTATACAAGATGACATGGACATGATGATGTCGTGTATATGAGTATTCAGAGATTTTTGGGAGTTTCTCGTAAATGGATTAAAAAATTTTACACGAGTTCATGGGTTTTTTTATCTTTAGTGCCCAATGTTCGTATTTTAATGGCCAAGTGAGTGGAATATAGATGGACTTGGGTTGGTAACGAGATGTCGGGGTGTCGGGATAAGAGCGAAATCTAGAAGGTTTGAGAAATTATAAAAAAAACCCCTAGAACCCAAAATCTATATAAACAGCGTAGAAGGCTAGAACATTCAGAAACCTATACAGACACCCCTGTTCATCGAAAATTGCCTCACCGCCACTGTCGTCGGTGGCCATTCACATTCCCTGTGAGTTAGTCGTCATGACAGATGGCAACGGAAAGCTCTCGGCCTACTGATCACGGTGGTGGTCTCTGTTTCCTTATCTGGTACAGAAAACACTGTAGATCATGTCAAAATTATCCGGTTGCATCAACTTTTGGTTAGCCAATTTTGGCACTGTCAGCCCTCGACACCGATGGTAATCGACTCCTCTCAACCAGACAAATCCAACGGTGGCCTCCTATATACTGTCCAAGGCCTGGATCACCGATAACGAGCCTCGACAGCCACTGCCTATGTTAACATTGATCTGCTTCTCCGACCGTCGTCAGGCTCTGTCGATGGCCAAAACAAACTCCCCTCGACGAGACGAAGACGTTAGTACCCTTCGATCATGGATCCCAACAACCGATCATGTTTTTCGATGACAAACAATGAAGGACAGCTGCCAAAAAAATCAATCAGCCTTCTCAACTTTCATGCTTGGCAGTTGCAACCTCTCAATCACCCCCTACTATTTTAGAACTTAACAGTTTACCCCCTATCATTTGTTTTGACGTCGAGACCCCTAAAGGTTTTCAAGTTAGTAATTTCACCTCTATTTGGATAATTTTAGTATGGTTTAAGGATTTACGATAACGCCCTAGAGATGTAAAATATCATTTTAACCCCCAATTCTGATTTTACATGGTTTGGGCTCCATAACTCTGAAGACTCATTCGGGACCCGGGACGCATGGATTCACAACACAAATGAGAAAAAGAGAGAGAAGAATGTCCAAGAGCTATGATACGGATATCGAGGTAGGGGTTTCTAACTATGCATTTCTATTTCATTTTTTGTGCATGTAGATTTACTTTACTATTGTGGCTTAAGGAATAGAGACTGTGTGATTGATGATTAGGACATTAGATGATTCGATGGTTCTGAGTGTTATGGACACGTGTACGATTTTACAAAAATAAGTGATTAGTCAGGAACCGGGCGAAATGTGTATGATTGTGACACTGGAATGGACCCGGTGTGGGTTATGGATTATGAGTACCAAGTGGGATGGTACGTGAGGATACGACTAAAGTACGAGTGTTACGCGAGAGGCAGTACATTATGGATTGAACATTACACAGGCGACACACGTGTAACTGTGAATTACGAAACGAGTAAGATACAACGTATGGATATACATGTGGGACCTGGGTAATGTCACGGACGAGATACGGGTCATACATGAGATACGTAAGTGCACGTATGTGAGGAGATAAATGCGACATTGGTAAGCCGTATGTAAGTAAGGTAGTACAGGCCAATGATAATGAGTGAGTAGTCACGGGATCAGGTACTATGAGTATGATACAGTAGCCGGGTAGGAGCCGACATAGACTGCAGGTATGTAGTAATTCGATTGGGAGTAAAAGGGTATGATGGATACATGAGGTATCCATATATATACTATGTGTGCCTGTGAGTGTGATTGGATGGTCAAGTTACTGAGGACACGTGAGTGCACATATACTATGGTGTGTATGAGACACGAGTAAGGTACGAGAGAGAATAGGTATACGATTGTGGTTTGGGAATAGGAATAGAAGTAATCATGTGCGGTTTGACGTCAGTACAGATTACATGTACTGGGGCCCAGATGGGCTTGTTTGAGGGTACAAAAATCTGAGGAGCAGGTAAATGATTGGGTTAGGGCTGGCTTGACTAGGTGCACAAGAATCTATTATGGTGCACAGTGTGATAGGGATTGCCATGCTGTTAGTGAGTTGGATCCCTGTAGGATCAAGATAGTCATGTTATTGGTGAGCTGGATCCTAGTAGGATTGGGATTATCTTGCTATTAGTGAGCTAGATCATAGTGTGTCATGGAGTGCCTACTATTAATGAGCTAAATCCCAATGTGTCAGGGAGTGCCATGCTGTTAGTGAGTTGGATTCCAATGTGTTAGGGAGTGTCATACTGTTAGTGAGCTGGATCCCAGTGTGATAGGGAGTGTCATGCTGTTAGTGAGCTGGATCCCAGAGTGATTATGTGGAGTATCCGATGTGAGTGCCGAACTCACGTGGATGTGTCACATGTATGGTGACGGTCATGATTGAGATCAGAAAACTTATGATAGATAATGAATTGATATGTTTGGGTGAGATCAGACGGTGGATACTTAGATGAGCCTATTTAAGAGGTAGGATCTAAGGGTTAATATGGGTTAGTGATCAGGATGCGTGGACGCATCGTGTGTAATGCGACGGTCAAGGTTATAAAGAAGAGAATGTCTTGTGACGAAAATCAGGAGTACATGAGAAAAGGAGTGACGACTTGGTGCATTGTGTGTTTGTGTGATGTATGCATTGTATATAAAATGTTATAGAACTATATAGTATTAGGAATTCCTACTAAGTTATGTTGCTTACCCCTTCTTCCACAGGTACCCAAGGTCAGGAGTTTAGTGGAGGTAATCCAAAGCTCACGTAGAGGATCTTAAACAGTCTTGGGGATCATGTCTGCGTAGAGTGAGTCGTTGTTTATGTATTTATTATTTATCAAAAAAAATTTGTAACCCATGTTTTTCAGTATAAACATTTTTTTGTTAAAACGTTTTATTTACTTTTATTTTATTTATTTACATAGCGGCCCTCGAAATTCCTATATAAGAGGTTCCTAGTCGCCACAACCGTGGATGTGTCGCATGTATGGCGACGGTTATGAGTGAAATAGAAAAATTTCTAATAGTGATAGTGGCACGTGCGTGAGGAATGAATTGAGGTGTTTGAATGAGATTTTTGTGGTGAATGCGTTAATTAAAATGTTATAGAACTAAATAGTGTTAGAAATTCCTACTGGGTTGTGTTGTTCATCCTTTCCTCCACAGGTACTCGAGGTTAGGAGTCTAGCGGAGGTGATCCGGAGCTCACATAGAGGATCTCAGACAGTATTAGGTGATGTCTGGTTAGACTGAGTGTGTCGTTTACGTATTTATTATTTAAAAAAAATTATAACCCATGTTTTTCAAAGTAAATGTTTTATTTTAAAATGTTTTATTTGATTTTATTCGCTTTTCTTTTATTTATTTACTTAGTGGCCCTCGAGATTCCTATATAAAGGGTTCCGAGGTGCCACAATCGACCTCATGTGAATGCAGATGTAATCCCAATGGATTTCATGCAAGATCATATGCAAGGAGGAGAAGCTGAGATGTATGCTACGAATGAAGAGGATGAAACACTAGTGAACTACTATAATGACAATGATTTAGAAACAGAACTAAGTGACTAGGATGAATCTGCTAGGGAGTAAGTATTATGATACAAATCGGTAAAAATACTATGATCATCTATATAAGTAGTATGCATCAATAAATGGAACTCCTCTAATGTCTTGGAACTTTAATTTGTTTTAGCAAATGTACTCATCTTTGTCAATTGATATAGGTATATTATTCATTGTATTAAAACTTATGTTGCATTTCATTTTGTAACAGAAATGGCTCTTGGAACTCGAAGGCAGCTTTAACAAATGAGGTTGAGCTCAGATGAACCGTCAAACATAACACATGCGACTATGCCACCAAGTGTTACAGACATTGTTGTACCACCACCCATAACGCACACTGCTTCAACGCCAAATCAAACACCTGCTGTGCCACCATCTCATACCTTAGGTAGAAATATATATTCAGTTATTTAATATGTTAATTTATAATTGATGTGTTATTTAGTATATGTCTTTAGGTATTAAGAGATAATTACAACTGGTTATTGTCAGTTGTAAAGAATGTGAGAGGGAAATTGAGGGGTATAGGATCTGAGCGTATCATTCATTGTATAAAGACAAAGTTACATGTCATCACATTAGAGGAGGGCAGACCTACTGGTCCTAATGTAGCGAAATTGGCTAGTGAGATAGATATCATTGTTAGAAGCTTTGCGCCATTGAATGTGGAAAAATGGAAAAGTATGCCTAAAGAGTGCATACAACAGGTGATTGGTTGATTGCAAGTAAAAATCCCATATTATTTTTATTTAACTGCTAACTTATCCTTATTTCGATATGTTTACTTACTTACCATAATATACATTTAGAAATAACTCATAAATTTTATTGATGCATGTCAAATCAAAGCAAGAGGAAGTAATAGTAGTACATATTGTTAGAATGTATAAAAATTAATTATGTTTGTACATAATGTTGGGATGTCTTGATATTGCTAGGTTATTGTGTTAGTAAATTTTGAAGAGATTTAGTGTCACATATTCTTTAAACTTTCCAACAAAAAAATTATGAGTTAATGCCTAATTTTGCAGAGCAAGTTTGAGGTTGACATGTCTCAACCACATGTTAGTAGATATATTTATAATGCCATGGCATTGAGGTTTAAGGCATTTCGGCATAAGCTAATCAACGAAGTGAGAAAACATGAAACTGGTGAAAAGGCTATCAAACATAGACCTGATGAAGTCAGTAGTCAATCAGATTGGGAGTTTCTTGTTACTCATGTTAATAGCAAGAAATTTTAGGTATCTATCACATGATTAGATTAGTTTCTTAACAATTACAACCTATAATTTAGAGGTTTTATAATTTTGCATTGGATTCATATAGAAACAATCAAAGATTAACTCGAAGAATCGAAGGATGTTGTCTTTTCTCCATCGTGGTGGTTCTAAATCTTTTGTTCAACATCAAAATGAAAAGGTATACAAAATAACTTAATCTTTCTTTGTACTACTTGAATTTATTTTACTCACTAAATTTAGTTTCTTTTACATTTCTATAAGAATCCCGAAAATGGAGAGCAAGTAGGACTCATTTCCTAATTTTGTGATACACATTGGAGTCTAGCCAAAGGGTGGACTAATGATGAAGCTAAAACCACTTATGTAAGTCTGTACTCCACTGATAATTTCTATTTCTTTTTATATGTTTTATGTTTAGGCCAAGGTATTAAGGCTGACTTGGTTTTGTAATAACCTACTGTCTATTTGATTTATCTAATCAATTGCTTAACATGTGTTATTGCAATTTATTCAGGAGAAGATGGTAGAACTGAAAGTGAAGTTTGATGCAGAAGGCCTTGAACTATCAGAAATTGAAATTTCAGAACAAGGTTTAGGGTTTGGTCCACATCCACCTTCACACATCACTTATTCTTCCCTTAAACAAACAACTGAAATGAAAAATAAGTTAGAGCTTCAAGAGATGAAAATGCAGAGTCAAAGGCATATGCTTAAGCTTCAAGAAAAGTAGATGGAAAGAACATGTGGTTTGATTGAGAAGCAAGATAAAGTGATGTCACAACTACAAAGTCAGAATGTGAAAATTCTGCAGCTTCTTCAAAATTTGTCACATGATGGTCAGCAAAGATCCTCCAATGAGTCTGATTTTTCTCTAGATTCTTGACATGTTTTACTCTCCATGTACAGCCTATAGTTTTTGATGTCGTTGGCCATAGATTTTTTTGCATAGATACAGCCATACGTATATAGTTCTTTAGGATAGCTGGGGGGTTTTTTGAACATTCTAAATATTTTACTCTTTCAGGCCACTTTTTCTGATAACTATATACATAGTTGTTCGAAGCCCAGATTAGAGTATTCTATCCATGCCTTTGATAACTAGGTACATAGTTGTCAAAAATTAGGCCATATTAACTCTATGAAAACTCAGTCCACATTACACTTTTGATTACACTATATCTATGATGTATAAAGTTTAAATCATATGCTATCATACTTTTGCTTCGTATATATGTTATATGTATTTAGAACCTTTAATGACAGTATAATTTTAAAGAATGATACAAGTTATGGTTATTTTCATTTCATTTTGCATATGGTCGCATAAATTACATTTTGTAACTAATTCCTGACATATTTTCTCACAAAATAGTTTGTTCCAAAATCAAACATTCACCCACTATTAATTTATTGTCCCTAAATAAGTCAATTATGAACTAAGAATAATTAGTGATAAAATAACACTATCTATATCCAACATTTTTTCATCTCCAAATATGGCAATTTGTAACAATATTGTTTTCGTTGCTAAAACAATTTCTACTTTTTCAATGAAACATTTTTCAACGAAATAATATGTCATAAATTCAAACATTTGGCAAGTAGTTCTTTTGTCTCCAAAGATAACAATTAGTGACTATATTTTTTGGTTATTATAACATTCCTTTCTTTTACATATTCTGTATCGAAATTTTTTCTCACAAATTCACATATAAGGTAACAAAAAAAATTTCGTTTCTAAAGATGATAATCAGTATCCAAATATTTTGTTCTCAAAGCATTAACATTTTTTAAAAATAACATTTCCCAATGAAACTTTTCGTTTTAATACAATGCATTTTTCACAACCAAATTCGTCTCCAAACAGTGCATTTCCTAACGAAACTATTTATTGCTAGATCATACATTGAGCGAAAAAATTATTTTCGCCTCTAAAGACACCATTTCGGGATGGGAAAGTAATGTTGCAAAAGCACACGATCCGTAACCAAACTTTTTTTCGTCTCTATTCAACTCAATCTTTTGCAATGAAACTGTTTCGCTGTTCAATACTTCCTACGTTGCACCTACTGCTACGAACGTGCAATGAACGGTTTTTCGTTGTTGATTGTGTTATGTGATAAAACTAGTACTTTTCACATCAATTTTTTTTTGGTCACAAAAGGCCCTTTTTTTATGGTGTATGTACGTGGCCTGACATATCATATGTTTTAAGCATATGTTGATAACATCGGTTGATTCCAGTGAACAACTCAAGATTGTTATGAAGAATATCCTTAAGTATTTTAGAAGACCTATGTTTTCTTAATATATGAGATATAGAACTTATCGTGAAGGGTTTCATGGAAGTAGGTTCCTAATTCGATTGTGATGATTGTTTATCACAATCGGATATATTTCATATGAATAATGGTGCAGTGGGCTAGAATAGTTCCTAGTACGATTTTGTAGTCGATTTAATCACTGAAGACGAATACATTACTATTGTTGTTGTAGCAAATAGGCTTTTTGAATCTGTAAATTCCTTGGAGGATTTGGAATAGTTTCTTATGTGGGTAAGTCGATAACGTTGTATGGCATAAGTAAAGAATTATAGTCTCATTAATGATCCAAACATATATTATCGCAATATCATCGAGAGATTATTTTTCGTGGTAATGTCTATGTTGAGAAATTGTTATCTACTGATAATATTGTTAAAACTCTCACAAAGATGCTTGTGTAGTAGAAGCATGACTAGTATGTGTATTCATCTAGTATTGGATACGTAAGTGATTGACTCTAGGTCAACTGGGAGGTTGTTGGTGTAATATACCCTAGAGGCAATCAAAATGTACATTTGATGTATGCTAATAAAGAAAATTACTCTTTTATCATAACATGTGATTAGATTACATACTTAATAATATGATAAAAGTCCCTATGATAATATTCTGCTGATATGATTGTGAAACAGATATCGACACTTATAAGATATTATTATTAAACTGTACCTGGTTAAAGTATTGTTGAAACGAGATATCTACAGTACAGATAGACTAGTATTACACTTGTACTAGTTATACGAGCATAACAATATAATTCTTACATATGTAATCATTTGATACTTATGCAAGTGCAGAGGAAAACACTATTAGCTATTTCGAATAAAAAAAGATTCACTGGACTCGACCTGGTATAAAATCCCATTAGTAGTTTACCTAAGTGTCTATGGGAGGTTCATTCAGAGTAGGTATAAGTAATCCTCTGACTTAAGACTTACATGACCATCTCATTTGGAGATTGGCATGCTTCGACACGTGGCGTATGAAATCCTTAGAGGTTTCACATACACTTATGATTAGGTGCACCATGAACTATTTAAGAGTGGATGTAATGTCAGGACGAGACATGTCAGTCTAGATAAAAGGAGATAATGTCACACAAGATTCAACGATAAATACTCAAGCCTGATCAGCATGAGAGAGTGATTAGAGTAACCCTAAATTATTGCTCATTAAGAGAATCGATTGTAATGAAAATCCAAAATATACATCATTATTAGGGTAGACACATTCCAACCCTAGACTTCATACGTAACATCTGACATAGGATTTTATTACATGGAACTACACCTGAAACAGGTTAAAAGGGTTTACAGATCCTTTTGGAGAATTGGACGGGCACAGTGCTTTGCTAAAAGTAAATCATATCTTATAAATCGTTATCATATCTTATAAATCGGTAACGACATGATATGTTTCACATACGTATTTGAATAGTCTAGTTAAACCAATTTACTGCTAATATATCCAGAAGCCTAATGGGTCCAACATGGATACCATCCTGATGAAGGAATGATATGGAAGAGAAAGAGGAATTAAAAAAAATATAACATTTTAGAATTTTCAAATAGAAAGAGATAAAAGGATTAATTTGAAATTAATCAAAGTAATTTAGCCTTGAATTTGGAAATTAAGTTTTCATAGAATAAATGGGCATTTAAATATATTATATATATTATTAGATTTATTTAAATAAATATTGGATATAGATTTAAATAAATTGGGCTTAGAAGCCTAAATAGGCTAGTTTAGTGAATTGGACTACTAAACACAAATGGGCTTTATGGAATATTTTTAAGCAGAAGCCCATATGGCCCATGTGGACTTATTTTGGATAGCCAAAAAGTTCAAGGTGTTATATAGAATTTTACCAAGGATTTATGTGAGATTTTACAAGGAATATTCTTGGAATTGTTCCATTTTATATATATAAGCCAAAATTTGATGTATTTTGCACATACATTTTTTGATAGAAATTTGAAGAAACTTCAAGTGCTCTCTCTACCCTTCAAATCCGCTAACTCCTCTCTCTCTTCTTCTTGAGTTTTTCATAAAAAATTCAAGAGATTTCTAGCAAAACTTATGCATTCCATGAGAGGTTAGGTGAATTCTAACTGCCTCTAGTTATAAAACAATGCTATTGAGAACACTCAGATGATATGAAATTTTCATTTCTTAATTCATATGGAGTATATGAAATTGTTCTTTTAAAAATACTCGATTGGAGACTCCTTTCCTTTGATACAACTCTTCAATTTTTTCCCATATACCCTTGGCCATAGATATTCCTTTCACATTAGCTAGAATATTTTTAGCCAAATACAGTCGTATTGCACTTGCATCTCTCAAATCAAGTTTTTCTTAATCTTAATCGCTTATTTTGGATTCATCAATAGTACTGCTTGAAATAAGGGTTGGTTTTCCCTTCAAGACCTTGTGTAAACAAGATTGAATAAGAATATCTTCGGCTTGTACTTGCCATAAGCCTAAATTCATCCTCCCAACAAATTTCTCTATATCAATCTTCACAAAAGACATCTCGTTTTGCACGTCAAACCTGACTCTTGCTTCACTTCAAGTTTTGATTACAATCAATAAATATTAACCACTAAGTAAGCTTCCAAGAATGATTAGAGGGGTCATAACGGTCCCAATTAAAACCTAATCTTCTTAGACAAAGCCTTCTTAGATTGTAACTATTCAACTACCACATCAAAACCTTCAAAGCACTACCAAGAACCTCGCAAGACTTCAACAAAAAAACTCCAATGCTCCACAATGAACCTTGCTATGATACCATTTGTTGGAAAAAATAAGAAGAATAATAGAGAAATAAAAGAAAAACTCAATTACTAAAATACAAGAATTTACATGAGAAACTCTAAAATAGGAGAAAAAYCAAGGGCTGTCAAAGACGAGATAACTTCCACTATATGAAAAATTGTTACAATCATATATACTTTTACCTTACTCCCAAACCCTAAAATTACACCTATACTCTTACAAGTATTTCCCCACTCACACCTCTTAAAAAGGAATTTATATCACCTCACTAGTGAGGAATTTATCCCACCTCATTAGAAAGCAATTTATCTCATCTCACATTATAGAAGATTTTACCTAGAGTTAAAATAATACTTGAAAAGACTCACTCCTATTGTAGGATATTTGTAACCAATGAATAGGCTCCCTTATAAAGCTCCTCAAGCCTCCTCCCAACTTGTCTCTAAACAATGTGGGACTAGTGTATTTAGAATATTTACAAAGATCTCCTTTTATTTCCTATTTTAAATAGAACTTCACTTCCTTTTCAAGACTTTCCATAAGCAATAGGGTTTCTTTCATTCTCTTTAGGATTTAGGAATATTTTATTTACTTGATTATTTAGCCAATATTTAATAGTTCTTTGGTCTGGACCGTCTTTATTTAAGAGTTATAATTGTAACAAATATCATGTACCTAAAAACAAAAAAAGGAAAAATGTCAACTATGGGCAATTTTCAAGAGAAATTTATGAGAAATAGCAACATATTTTCAAATTTAGATGTCATAACCAAGTTCAATAGTAAGTATTTAATTTACTCCAATTTTTTAAATGCAAAAGTAATACTCTATAACTTAATATATGGCTTAATAAACATCTAACACCAGATAACTTGATATTTTACTACATATTTGTCTAGCATCTTGACAAATCTTTAACATTATTGAGTTGTTTAACAAATTAATTCGACACTTAAACACTTGGTTAGATTATTAAAAAAAAAATAAGAAGCCCCTAAGAGTTGACTACTCTTTGCATTTTGTTTTTATTTTTATTTTCAAGTTAATTTAAGAGTTAACAGTTTATGTGTTTCCCTTTCTATCAGAGCTATTAGACATTATGAGTTAATTAATGTTTCACCCGTAAATCATATCGAGTTGATGGATGCAATGTTTGTCAAAGTCTGTTAACCCATCAAATTGTAGTTAAACACACTTTAATATCTCATGGGAAATAATACGTTTGTTTGTAGGTTGCACTTGGCTAAACAATGAATAAAAACAAGAAAGCAATAAACTTAAATAAAAAAATTCCCAAGATTGTCCTTTCTAATATTTGGTAGTTTATAAATTTAAAATAGTGATATATAAAGGTCTAAAATAGTAAGAGAATGGCATATACTTATCCAATTTTTTATGAGTAATTATAATTGACCAACCTTACCTTTTTTTTTTTTTTACTCGCATGGAACTTTTGTTCTTTTTATCTTCTTTCATCCTTAAGTTTTAGAAAAATCTTTTCTCAAGCCATCTAGTTAAAAATTCTATTAGTTAACATCTATTAACCTCCATATTCCAATAACTTTATCATTTTACCCTTACTAACATATATAAAAAATAACTAATTTTTAAAAGATAATATTAAGTTAAATGACCAAATTACCCTTAACACATATTAACATGCTCTATTTTTACAGTGAATTTTAGGACTCCTGACTACCAACATTATGCACTGTGCAGTAAGCTATCATCACGGTGAGTCTTCCAAGACTCTCAATCTACAATCTCCTCGTTGGGAGGTTCAGGAAAGACAAGTCTGTCAAGGATATACAAGACCTTTTCATAACCTAGGACTATCCTTAAGTTCATTTCCCAGTCTAAAAAATTTGTGCCATCAAATATATTTTTGCCCTCAATAATAGAATGTAAGGATATATTCCCAAACATATATTAATAGTCAGTCCAACTGAATCTTTCCAACAGAATAAAGCAAATATAAGTGTTGAGAAATAAAATAAATAAAATTAATGCAAAAGAACATTAAACAAAATTATAAATTTAATGTTATTCTCCCACTATTTTATGCAAGTCTCCAATCCTTTGTAGAGCACTAGGAAAATCTAGTTTCCTAATAGGCTAAGACTCCATTAAACAATGTTCAACATTGGCTTTAACGTAACAAATTGCACAATACTTAATTAAGGAGGTCTCTCAGACCAATTGCATCTAATGTAACTCTTAGCAAGTTATGTCGACTCCCAGGTCAAATATATCTAACGTCACTCCTAGGATTTCCTCTGAATCTATCTGGGTCTTGGCTTTAGCTCAATAAACCCAATGATCCAGTCAAGCACGACCCATTGACTAAGGGTAAACTTCGTAGTCTATGTCAAAGTACCAAAGTGACCTTAACTTTGATCAACAAATCACAACAGCCCAAGACATGCCATATGTAATAAAGTTTCTATGATTCAAACACATCCGCAAAAGATGTGACCTTGACTTTGGCCAATAAGTTAGAATCGATCTTGGGTCTTGAGAATGAATCACTCAATAGAAGGAAATATGCTTGATATTTAAGTGAGGGACTTTTTCAAATAAATTTAACTACAAGTCAAATTTATTATCTTTGTTAGGTCTCATGATTATACACCCTCATGTATCCATACTACCATAATATACATCCTAAGATGGAAATTAAATTTTAACAAATGGCAATGGTTATGGATACACTAAATGCTCTAAGAGCAAGTCCACCCTATGTGTACAATTTTATCTAATTTATTCTAACCTATTTTACATTACACTTTTCAGAAACCTCGAGTTACATTCGAGGGGAGTAAGGTGAGAAGAGAAATACATCAGATGGAGAAGCAGGATGCGCAGGTCCTATTTAAGTTACATCACATAAAATGGGGTCTAGTATCCATAACCCATTACCAAGGAATCAAAGGGCACTCAAGCATATTATCAACCAAACATGTTATCAATCAATTTCAATTTGATTAATCTCATTAACATGGCCATCCGAGGTTCAAACAAATCACATATTGATGTGATAATTAAGCTTTTCATATTGGTTACTCCAATTAACCATTCTTCCATACACTTAATATTGCCAAGCTACACAAATTCAAATCTAATTGAATTTTATACAAGGCACATATCAATTAAACTTATTCCACAAAATTTTTAATTATTCTAAATAATTTTCAAATTTAAATTCAAAATATAATAATTTGAATTCTTAAAAAATGGATTCCAAATCCAATTTGAATCCAAAATCAATTTGGGCTTACCTAGCAAAATCTAAATTATTTAATCAATTTGATTTTACAGATCAAATACTTTTGAGCCATATTCAAAGTATTCATTCAAGCCCATTTGATTACACATTTAAAATGGATTTTAATCAAAACAAACTAGTTTGGGCTTTAATAGTAATATAATCACTATTAAATACTTAAGGCCCAAAACTAATTTTAATTATACATACACTTTGTATAAAAAGCATATGGGCTTATCCTACAAATTTTGGCCCATTTTTCATTTCAAATCAAATCTAACACATAAAACAAATTTGGTGGGCTTCCTAATTCCAAATTAGCCTATTACAATACATAAGGCCCAAATATGTCATTTAGCCCATTTTCCTTCCAAAGAACAATGGCTTAGGCCCAATATGACACAAATTTATTTCAAACTAGGCTAGGCCCAATTATATCAACCAACTAGGCTTTGACCCATGCTTGATCCAACAAGCCCATTTGTGTGTATAAAGCCCATTAGTCATAATTAAAGCGTAATTAACTTAATTACATAACTAATTAAGGTATTTGGGCTTAATTAGTATACTAATCTCAAATTTTAAGTCTAATTATTGTATAGATAAATTGTCAATAAACACTAAAATTCTAAATTTTATGTAATTAGCATGATGCACATTTACTTCAATCAAATTAACACAAATACAACACATATGCATGTTTGGTAGATTTGGGTATGGCATGAATTACACACTAAATTTTCAATTCATTCCAATTGAACACAAATTACTATGTTTTCAATCATCCACAACATCAATTAACCATCAATTGAATCAAACATACCCTAAACATGCAAAAGTCCTAAAATTCCTATACTTTTTAACCCTAAATTGCATAGGCTCTGATACCATATTAGAAATCACCTAGAATCATGCAATTGGCATTAGAAAGTGTAAATTAAAGTTAAGAATACTATAACTCCAAGCTATATGATTTGGT
>JANLJB010030255.1:0-22188 GCA_026212285.1 Bursera cuneata | reverse complement strand
AATAAATATATATATGATTGTTATCATAAAATATGAATTTCCTTCTTTCTTACATATTATTTATTTTTTTACTTTTTTATAAAAAAAAATTATAACCTTTTTTAATTTATTAGTTTTTTTTTTAAATATTATAACCTTTTATTAATATTATAAATTTGTTTACATATTATAATTTTTTAATTTATTATCCTTTTAAAAATATTATAATTTTTTAATTTACTAATCTTTTTTATAAAATAAATAACTTTTTATTTTTAATTTATGACCTTTTTAAAAAATATTATAATATTTTTAATTAATTTACTTTTTTTTAAATTATAACTTTTTTAAAATATAAAATAATAAAAAATAGGACAGGTGATTGAGACTTAATTTTTTTAATTTAATTTCATACACTTTTTTATAGACATTCATTTTTCTAATCCAATGGTGAAAAAAGTTACTGAATTGACATAAAAAAATTAATTTTTAATTTCTCTTTTCGATTTATAGATTATAGTAAATTAATGGTTATTAAAAAGTGTATGAAATTAAGTAAAGAAAAAAATTAAATCAATAGCCTAGCCCATAAAAAATATATTTTTATTTTGATTATAGTTAAAAATCAAAATTGATCGATTAGGGGGAGGGTTAAGAGGGAATGAATTCCTAATTTTTTTAGGATAACAAATGAAAATTCCTATCCCCGTTCCTATTCTTGGTATATTTTTACCAAACCGTACCTAACTGTGAACTACTCCACAATCAATCTACTCCGTTAGTCCACTGCAAAACCAAATTAAAATCACGCTCTCAGAAGACCGTCGCATGCAAGTCATCTCAACTAGCTTTCGCAGTCGCTTGTCTCCTTACCAACCAGACATAGTTGCTCGTTACCTTTGCCAACCCCCACAACTTCTTCTGATTTCCTTTATAACAATTTCTGCTTCTACCTTGGTGGTGGCTGGTTAAGTTTTGGGTAATGGAAAGAAGATTGTTGAGAGGGGAGTCTGGTAAGTTTTGGTATTAAAAAAAAAATGGTAAAAAATTACCGATATTGGAGTGGCGATAGGCTCATATTGGCTGCCTTTTATTTACTTATTTTTGGTTGTTTCGTGTTGTTTTGATTAGAATGACAATGGCTGGTGATTTTTTTGTGGTGATCGAGAGAAAAATTGAGATGGTGAAAGGTTTTTCAGAAGAGTTCTCAATCGCTAAACAAATGAGTTTTACTTGTATGTTGAATTGAATCTGTTTTGTTGGGATATTGTTGGGAGGCGGTGGTAGTGGCGGCGGAGAGAGGTGTCAGAGATTGGGGGTTTTGTGCTCTGTTTTTGGTTTAAGAGACGAGTAAAAAGATAAAAAGATGAAGATGGGTGCAGGAGGTTATGGAGAAGAAGAAGGAGGAGGGTACAATACGCAAAGGCTTTTAGAAAATTGATCTGGGGCTCAAAAATACCCCCATTTCAATCTGGAAACTGGATCGACTCGTAGGAAATGAAACACTGGAATGTTTATTGGATCTCATTGATTCTTAGTGCAATTTGGTTATAGCCCGGCCAATGGATATGGGTCTTTGTAGTAGTTCCATGCGAAATGACTAGATCAATTCTTAAAGAGGGATTACTCTGTACTCTGTAAACAGATCCATCGCAGATTTAAGGAGTCTTAACATTTATATTGATACCCTGAACCCCAACTCACATTTGATTGCATTTATTCAGAAAACATATACATATACCATTCTATGATTCTCATAACCTCTGGCTCGAATCTATCATAATGTTGTTCCCCCGCAAACCCGTTCCTCATTTAGGATGAAAACGATAAAATAAAATTATCAGAGATAAGGATGAAGATAAGTCACCAAGTCGATTTCAGGACCCGATTCCCATCCCTAGATGATATGAGTAACATGATCCATCTATGCAACTTTATGTGGGTAATTAATTATGCTATAGTAGCTTCTGCATGTGTTGGAAACCAACATGTTGGTTCATAAAGATTGATCATTGAGGGATGTTCTGTTTGAATCCATATCTTCTCATGTGCATGCAGGAGTTTTGTGACTTGGACATACCTTTCCCAATGAAATTAAAAACAAAAATAATAGAAAAGAAAGAAGTTACTTTCTGTCCCAACATTCAGAGCATACCAACACAAATTTATTACTCAAAAATCAACATTTTCTCAACCACAAACCACTAACTTCTTCAGTCACTCCCATCATCCATGAGTGATACTAGTAGTAGCCTCCAATCTCAAGTAATTCAACAGTGTCCATTAAATTATTTTGAAGGAGCAGCTCTCATCTTGAAAATCATCTTAGCGAACTCAGCAAGCTTGTCAGTCTCTGGCATAACATCCTTCACAGCAGGATGATCACAAAACTTCTCAGCCCACTTGACCAATCCAGGAGTCTTGGCTTCATCAAGCAGCTTCACCTTATTCATCTTCTCTGTCACTCTCAGCCACCCCAAGAAGCTACCAAATGCAATGTCAAGGTACCCAATCTGGTTCCCACCAAAGAAAGGCTTACCTTTGCTACACTTGACAAAAGCATCCTCCAGCAAAACCAGGCCTTCAACAATTTGCTCAACTGCAGCTTTCTTGTCATCCTCTCCTTGAGCACTCCCAATGGCTTTCAAGGAAGGGAACCACTACACATATATGACAGAATTGCATCAATTAAACAAATTTCTCAAATAAATTTATCCATAGTAAACTACTGAATAAAAAAGAAAAATTTATAAGAGTTGTGTTAGACTTTACTTTTCTTACTTTGCTTTCCAATTATTTTGGTTGATTTATTTATATTTTAGATTATTGAAATAAAGATAAAAAAAATATTTAAATAATTTAAATAAGGGTTCAGTTTCTTTTTTAATTAAAAAATTCAACTTAAAGTTTTAATATGTTCTTATATGATTCAATGGTTAAAATTCAACAACTGGTCACATTAATATGTCAATTCATAGAATCTTTATACCACTCACTAAATCAAAATATATGATGAATGCTTGAAAATATATATTAAGACTTTTAATCAAAATTTTAAATTAGAAGAGTATGATGTTAATTTTAAGTAAATATTACAATCAAAAGTTTCCCATTATTAGTGCATATCGTTTATTATATACCTTTGGGTAGAGGCAAATGTTATGTTAAATAGAACCCGATTAAATCATAAATAAACTTTGTTTACTAGTGTGTGAAGAAGGCTTGATGAAAATGAAAACAATTTTAAATTTCAACAGCAACTTAAATATAAATACATAACAAACAGAAAGCGGCAAACACTAAAGATGAAAATTATAAGGTGGGTAAGCATGCACCTTCTCATCAACATAAGCAGCCCAAAATCTGGCGATGGCGCGCTCGTACGGGTCAGAAGGAAGAATGGAAGGGCCAGAGGTCCAAACATCGTCGATGTAGTTGACAATTATGAGAGACTCACTAACCGGCATGTCGCCATGGATCAGAACCGGGATTTTCTTGTGAACTGGATTTGATTGAAGAAGAAGCTCGCTTTTTGATCCAAACTTCTCCTCCAGAAAGTCGTACTCTACAGACTTGATGTTGAGGGCGATTCTTGGCCTCATCACATAAGGGCTAGGCCATGCACCCAGAAGCTTCACGTCACTTTTAGCCATTGCAAGAACAAACTTTGATCAGTATTTGTGTAGTGAGAGTGTTTGTTATTGAATCGTATGTATAAATAGGGAAATGAAGTAAATGCCGAGGCATACGGCTGCTTGTTTGCCCTTGGGTTAGGTAAGCAGTGACATAGGTGAAGAGTTGAAGCGTGGACACACTTAAACACACATTTGAAGAGGAGGGCAGGCTGGCAGCGTCGGTTTTAACTCATTTATGGATATTTATTGGACTTTCTGTCGTTTTCCCTTGCTAGCTGTTCACACATTGAAAGCTTGGAGCCAAGGACGGAGAGAGGGACGACTTTATAAACGATGCTTTTACTACCTATAAGGAAAGGAGGCAAAATATCAGCCGGACATCCACATTTAGATCGTTTTGTTGGTGAGTTGTGTGGTTGTGATTCTCCAACATGACAAGACATGACATGAGCATTCTAGAATTTGGTATCAGGGAGACCACAATTCCGCCGAGGCATAAGGAAAGACGAATCTAACAAATGCATGCACCAAATGTGATGAATTGTTAAAAAAATAGAGAACTGCACCAGCCGGGAATCGAACCCGGGTCTGTACCGTGGCAGGGTACTATTCTACCACTAGACCACTGGTGCTACAACTTTTTGATGGCTACAATGGCCACAAACTTTTACATATTTGTTAGTACTTTCTTAGATTACTGCCACACAAGAGAAAGGGTAAGCAATGAGGATAGCTTTCATAAGCATGTTCGATGTCCTGTAACCTCGTCAAAAGCATTTGTTTCTTAAAAAAAATCATAGGCACTACAATACTAATGAATGCACATATATGTTGTACGAACAGTGGATACTTGCTTAAGCATCATTGATCATCTTTAAAAAAAAAAAAAAAAAAAAAAAAAACCCAAATAAATAAAAATTACAGTGCCCATCTGGGAATTNATCAACTTTAAAAAAAAAAAAAAAAAAAAAAAAAACCCAAATAAATAAAAATTACAGTGCCCATCTGGGAATTTTTTTTTGGTTAGAAAACCTAACTAACAAGGAAGACCAAGCAATGTGGGCAAGGTACATATTCCGTCTAATCTCTCTTCCATGTAAGAATAACAAAAATTTTGAGTCGACATTTGTTTAACTAATCCATTATTAGGGCATCAATTCTATGTCTAGTTAGTAAAAGTTATTGCTTAGTCTATTCGGCTCCGTGCAGTCACGCACCTGTAAAGTTTCATTGGTGTGTTACATGAATGGTGACTAGACTACTTTTTGTTTTTATTTTATATTACATATAGCCAAAGGATTGTACTTAGAATGTCAGAAATGTGTAATCTATTTATGCTTTCTTTGAAGTGGTAGAACAAGAAATCCCGTATAAATGATTGTCGAGTTAGAGCATCAAGTTAGATTTTGGTTTCTAGTTTTGCTCTTGTTATTGCTGCCACCTTCTTGTTAGGAAATTAAGATGACTTCTTCCATTTCTATTTTCGTTTTATGTTGTCACTTCCTACTGTTTTCTAACTTTACATCATCACTGCCTTTATGCACCGACTTACGTAAGCTTCTATCTTTCTCTGTCTCTCAATCTTTATTTGTTCATCTTTTCAGATAACTGATCATTTAGTTATTTTTTTATTTTTTTTGTGGTTTTTATAGGACCACCTTTCACCCCGAAGGAACCTCTAGTGTTTTGTTCTCAGTACAACAGGACTGGCTGTTGTGACTCAGCCAAAGATTTGCAATTACGTAAACAATTTCAAGCAATGCATGTCTCTGATCCAGTTTGTGCTTCTCTTATGATATCAATCCTCTGCGCGGTAGGCCTTGTGTTAACATAATGTTGAAATGGATTGACCGTGCCTCTAAGAGAAGGGTTGCTTGAATTGTTTGGCTTAGCAACATTTAGACTTTTATTTGTATCATCTTGCATATAGTCCAATGTCCTAGTTCAATATCGGACTACAAAATCATTGAATGAAATAGAAAATAGATGTCTTGTAAGGGCATTTTTCTTATTGTGACTGGGCAATACTCCTGTTTGCTCACTCCCTCTGATGGAAGTCCAAAAGAAGATTTTCCTGCCTGTTAATTAAAGCTAATTTCCACTACCAAGTTTCCTATTGATCCCACTGTGAATGTGAGGCTGATTGATACTCTTAATATTAGCAGATTGTTGGCTTTCACAATCAGCAAATATATTCTAGATTTGTACTCCAAAATAGAATTTTGCCTCGTATATTAAGCACTAGAGTTCATCATTTGCAGGTGTGTGATCAGTTCTCTGCAGAATTGTTTAAAGTTGAATCGGGGCCTCGAGTGGTTCCTGTTCTTTGTAACTCCACTTTATCAGTAAAATCATTTCCCTCAAACAAGGAAGCAAGTAGCTTTTGTTCGTCGGTCTGGGATGCATGCCAAGATGTACCCATGTCAAATTCACCGTTCGCCACATCCTTCCCTGGCACTTCGAGCCTAGCAGCCAATTCCACTTTTCTCAAACTAAGTGAATTCTGGACTTCAAAAAGTACTTTCTGTGACAGATTTGGCGGTTCTTCTGACAGTGGATCAATATGCTTTGACGGGGAACAAGTTACACTCAGCAGTAGTAATGAAACTAGCTCTACACCAAAAGGCTTGTGCCTCGAGAAACTTGGTAATGGCTCTTTCATCAACATGGCTGCCCATCCAGATGGTTCCAGCCGTGCCTTCTTCGCTAGCCAAGCAGGAAAAATTTGGCTGGCCACAATTCCTGAACAAGGCTTCGGTGGAACACTTGAATTTGATGAGTCCAGTCCTTTTCTAGATTTAACAGATGAAGTTTATTTTGGTAACAGCTTTGGGATGATGGGCATGGCTTTTCATCCAAACTTTGCTCATAATGGCCGCTTTTTTGCATCATTCAATTGTGATAAGGTCAAGACGCCAGGATGTTCAGGAAGGTGTTCATGCAACTCGGATGTGAACTGTGATCCATCGAAGTTAAGCCCTTCAGGTTCAGTTCAACCATGCCGGTATGTTAAAGTCATTGCGGAGTTCACTGCTAATGGGACTGCTTCAGATCCTTCTTTGGTACAAATCTATCCTCTTTTAGATTCCTGCAGGCATGATTTTACTATCAGCGTTTCAGTTCAACAAGTCCCTGATCAATTTCCAGGCTACAAGTGCTCAACCATCAGAAGTAAGAAGGATATTTTCACTGGGCCTGCCAGTTGAACACAACAATGGAGGGCAGATTCTATTTGGACCAGCAGATGGTTATCTGTATGTGATGTTGGGGGATGGTGGAATCAGCGAGGATCCTTTTAATTTCTCACAGAACAAGAAATCCCTTCTTGGAAAGATTTTAAGGCTCGACATTAATAACGTACCAAGTGAGAAATTTTACTATTTTCCGAACATCTTAGGATTTTCTTCATTTTCATCAGAGAATTAATGTCCTAATATGTCAAAATATGATTGGAAGGGTAAAACAATATAATAACTGAGAGAAACTGTAATAAATGTAAATGATAAAACACATTCATAGATTAAGTTTATGTATAATTTATTGTATAAGTTGGTTGTAGGTATAGAATTATTTATGGAGTAATCTATATTCACTCAATGATTTGTAGGTGAAGCAGAGATGCTTGGTCTGTGGGGAAACTATTCCGTCCCCCAAGATAACCCATTTTCTGAAGACAACGAATCGCAGCCTGAAATTTGGGCTTTTGGCCTGAGAAATCCTTGGCGTTGTAGCTTTGATTCACAAAGGCCACTTTATTACATCTGTGCTGACAGTGGACAGGTTCAAAGGAAATATTACTTTAGTTCTAGCTGTTTGGTTTTCCTGAACCTTACATTGGTTATGTTTTACTCACAACCAAAATAATCTTGTAGGACGATTACGAAGAGGTTGATATAATCAGTAAGGGTGGGAACTATGGTTGGCATTTCTATGAAGGTCCCTTAGTCTTTAATTCTTTGCACTCTTTTGAGGGAACAAATTCTTCTGCCAACTCCACAAATTTCATCTTTCCTGTACTAGGATACAAGCACTCTGATGTAAACAACAATATATCTGCCTCAATATGCGGCGGCTATTTCTATCGATCCATGATTGATCCATGCTTGTATGGCAGGTGAAAAAGCCAAACACTCTATTTTCTGGAAAAGAATGTTACAGAACTACTAACTGTCTCAAATTTCTATGTACTTTCAGTTACTTGTACGCGGACTTGTATGGTAGTGCTATTTGGGCAGCTGCTGAAAGCCCACCTAATAGTGGGAAATTTACAACTGCCTTACTTCCTTTCAGTTGTGCTCATGACTCTCCTATTCAGTGCAATTCTGTACCAGAGAGCTCTCTACCAGATTTGGGCTTCATATATTCATTTGGAGAGGATAACAGGAAAGATATATATGTTCTAGCCAGCAGTGGCGTGTACAGAGTCGCTCGACCAAGTCGCTGCAATTATATTTGTTCAAAGGAAACTACCACTGCTGATTCTAGTTCAACTCCCCTCTCATCTTCGTATGGAAGCCATTTCATCAACTCAAGTCAGGAGTTGATGCTCTTTCTTACTTCATCGTTACTCTTCTTGCTATTTGCAATGTAGCTCTTCAGAATTTTTTGATTGGCGAAGATGTAGTTAACGAGATTTGATGCAAGAATTCGTTGGGGATGATACCTTAAGACAGTTTATAGTTTATAGTTTAGTCTTTCGATTGTTTTTTGACGAAGCTCACTTTTCCTACTGTTAAAATCTACAAGTGAAGAACTAAACATGAAGTTATCCATACTTTCTTGAGTGCTTGTCGAGTTAATAGAGGAAAAATGAACCCGTCGGCAAACGATTGAACAGTAGAACATGTATAACCGCGTCACCACAAAGAATTACAGGGATAAACAACCACCAAGAGAAAGGATTAGATGATTAAAAGAGATGGGAATAGAAAGTTCCTGTAGAATACATAATTATTGAGATAGTTTCTGATATTTGATACGAGTAGAGAATTAGTTATGGTTCATTAAAGGTGGTTTCAACAGTTAATGCCATTGCTTTATGTCAACCTGGCACTACATCCGCTCCCAATTACCGTGTTGACATAGAATTTGCTCATAGCGTGGATCCACAACAATTTTTCTTCGGTACTGTACCAGAAATGTATTTTGTTATTCTCCAGCCGTAGATTATATAAGACATGTGCCCGTAATTGTTCTTCTATCTAATTAGGCACCAAGCTCTACGGACTTTTGCCAGAAATTTTGACACTAGCACCAAAATTGCTGCATCAAGTCAATTTCCGGTTTCAGTAATGCCAACAAAATAATTCTCAAATTCTATTTTTCCTTGACTACTAAAGTTTATAAATATGTGTGTTACCTGTATGTCCTATTTGAAAATGCTGATCATTCACGAAAAAAAATCCATCAACAGAATCAGCAGTGAGCTAGTTTTGAATGTCAGCATTATCTACCCTGCATTACATACTGAATGCTGATGTCTGAGTGTCACATGCATGTTGGTCACCTGGACAGTAGTAAATTAGTAAGCATGGAAACAGCAAAAAATTTATATGTATATACTGATTTTGTTTAATGTATGTATTCATATGTCTATTCATTCAACATGGATGGGGAAAAACATAGATGAAGCCACCAACAGCAAGAATGCCACCCTCATTTGAGCAAAAGATCACGAAGGACCGACCATATTAGCTCAAAACTAAGTTGTAATCAGTCATCCATATGTGAGCGTGTGTGTCAGCAATAAGTACATGTATATTTGTTATAATAAGTTGACTTTTGGTTGGATTGTACCACACCTCAGCCTGGTGCCAAACTGAGTCAGGTTGAGGTGGCCCAAGCTTGAGTTGTGATAACAGATTAATCCTCTCACCTATCCACTGGTTTGCTGATGCTTTCAGAGAGATCATATCAGAGTCATAAAGTTCATCACTTAGACCAAATATTCAAACAGCTACCACACAAAAAGACAAGCAGCATGAATTCCCTATCAATAACCTATTAATAAAAATAGAACTGAAAGGAAAAATTACCATGACTCCGAGAGTTGGTGAATGTCATGGAATCCTACCACACCAGCCTTTCTGAACCAAGACAGACATCAGTCCACACAGTTCACATCACAGAAAAATATACAGACCTATTTGTTTTCATTACTGGCCTCATCCACAAGAAACCATTCTATTGCTTCATTACAAAGCTCAAGAGTGGTATCTACGTTCCCCTCTTCAAAACTTAGATCAACAAAAAAGTTGTAAATTTCCCTATCAGCTACCAACCCTCCTCTTCTCATTTCTTCAAATAGTTCCCTTGCCTCCAAAAATTTCTTCCTCTTAAGAAAGCCCCTGATTAAAGCATTGTAGGAACTAGGTGTGAGATTAAATCCCTTCTCAACCATTTCCCTATGCAAAAACCATGCCTCTTTCATATTTCTTGCTTTACAATGCCCTTTTACTAAAATGTTAAAGGTGTTGCTATCAGGAATGACACCTTGGGCACACATATCCTTGTAAATTGCAGTTGTTGCACGCATATTATTCCTGATGCTGTGCTGTTTCATCAGAGAATTGTAGGTGGTCGCATTTGGCATTATACCCTTCTCCAACATCCATTTTAGTAGCCTCTCCCCATCTTCCAGCATTCCAGACATACAAAACCCATTTATCAGCACATTGAATGTAACAACAGTAGGTTGAAGCCCTTTATCCAACATTTCCCGCAGAAGCCTATGAGCTGTAACCATCTCACCTGTCTTGCAATAAGCATCCATTAGAGTGGTATAAGTAAAAGTATCAGGATTTAACCCTGCCACCTTCATATCTTCCACTAGCTTTAGAGCTTGCACAATATTTCCTGTTTTGCAAAGACCATTAATCAGTGAATTGTAAGTGCAAATATTCAATTGAAGGCCCTTTCTGCACATCTCATGAAGAAGCTCGTTTGCTGTATCTACATCTCCTTGTTTACAAAGGCCATCAGCCAGTGCAGTGTACGTGACAACATTTGGGGTAAGCCCCACATTAACCATATGGTTGTGTAGAGAAAATGCCTCTTTGATCTGACCTGCCCTGCAATAACCATCAATAAGTGCTGTATATGTAACTTCATCAGGTTGAAACCCTCTGCTAAGCATTTCATGGAAGATTTTATCTGCTTCCATCATCTTGCCGGTCTGACAATAACCACAAATAATAGCAGTATATGTTAATAAATCAGGAACAAGTTTCAGAGACTGCATTTCATAAAACAACCTACAGGCACCTGCAAGATTCCCTAGCTTACAGAAACCATCAATCAGAGTTGTGTAAATCACATTATCAGGAACTTCTCCCTGGTTCATCATCTCCCTCAAGACAGCCTCTGCTTTCACTACTTCACCAGTCTTACATAGAAGAAGAATTATGCTATTATAGGTATACGGGTTTGGCTTCAGTCCCTTTATTTGCATTTCTTCAATGAGTTTCAACACCCTTTTTAGTTCTCCAAGATGACAATAACCGTTGATTATAGTACTATAACTTATCACATCGGGAAGACAACCCCTCAACTCCATTTGAAGTAGTAAAAGGTGTGCTTCTTTTATTTTCCCTAATCGGCAAAGACAATGAATGATAATATTGTGAGATGCAGTGTTCCAACAAACACCCACGAAGGAAAATTCACTAAAAATCTTCATTGCCATCCCAAACCCATCATAGCCGTTTGATAGACAAATGAGATATAAGTTACATGAATCAACAGAGATAACCAACCCATAACTCAACATTTTGTCAAAAAGCTTTCTAGCTTCATTAAGCATCCCGGCTTCAACAAGGACTTGGAAGAAAACATCGAATACATGGGGATCTGAACCCCAATCCTTGTAAGTATAAATTAACCGCTCAACAAAATGGGTGAATGAAAGACTTAAATCCAAATTGGGTTTTTCCCAAAAGTCACGAATAAGCCAATGAGCTGTTTTTAGATCTTTTGAGGCCACAGCAACTTGAACAACAATGCAACGGGCTTCCAAGTTTGGGTCTTTGCGACGTGATGCCCAATCAAAGAAATCCAAAACCAATTTGTAATCAGTTTTAATATTCATTAGAACCCAAATTAGGTGGTCAGGTCTGAACTTGGATTCATAAGGCTTTAAAATGCGTTGAAGAGGCTCAGAGCGGCGAACCTTGATTGCCGTAGAAATTTGATGGACGAGCTCAGCGTCTTTGATGGTGGGTTTCTTCGGGGAATAATCAGGAAAAGGTCTAGTATCACTTGAGCCTGGGCCAAATGACCTTTGGCTTAAACATCTTTTAATGAAATTGAACAGAAAATAACTTGGAGCAACACCCACTTTGGGACGATAAGAAGTTAGTTGAAAATAAGGGCTCAGGGAAGAGATGGAACACCTCTTCATGTCTGTGAGAAAAACCCATCATAAGAAATTGAGAGAGACTGTTTTTGAAGATGCAGGGGCCCTTCTCCATGTGGAAGAATAGATGGAAAGAGACTTCCTCATCACTCCATCACTGCAAAATAACAACTGTCATATACAAATCTCCACATTAAAAAAGCTATGCTAATACATTGATAAAGCAGACATGTTACTACATCACAGAAGTCAACAAAGCCAGTTAAAGGTTTTGAATTTTGAAACAAAGAATTTATCAATCAGCGCTAATTTGGAATTATGCTACTATTTAAAATAAATGTTAAAAGGGAGCCAAGAACATCTACCCCAACATAGTAAACACCAACGCTACATCAAATACGCTTCAATGAAGTTAGAACCACTCAACAACTAATACGCTTCAATGAAGTTAGAACCACTCAACAACTCTACGATTTCTATCAAACACCTTGCTTATCAGTAATCTTTCCTCAGACTTCAGAGGCATTTTACCAAACACCTAGTGAGTCGGCGTCGAAATCTACACCAGATTGGCTTTACAAAAAGAAAAGCAACGCATACATTAACCTACTGAATAGTCGATAATCTATCCTCCATTAACATCATAGTAAAAACTTAACATTATAATAAAAATATAAAAATAAAATCCAAGATTATACACTTCACTTACCCTGTTTCTTTACATGGAAACTAACCTTTACGTTGCTAAAGTTTTTTAAGTATAGAAAGCACACACTCGAATGAAATGAAGAAAATTAAGGCAACCAATTAACTGAGAAATGCAAGCGATACCTTGAAGCTAATCAACGGCCACTTGTATCAGGCGAGGTGTTGTATCGTTTTCCAGAACTCCAAACAGACGGAAATGGTTATGCGAAACTGACATGGGCCCAGTTTGAACTCAGCCCAACCGGGTACAATTAATGGGCTTAGGTAGCCCAACTACACTTTACTGATCAAGGACAATGTATGATGGGCTTCTGTTTTTGGAATTTGGACTAGTAATGTGGAATTACAAGTGAAGTTATTTGTGATTGTATCTGAAAATTTTCTTTATACACCCGTTCTTCTAAATATAACTCCATTCTTTATTATAATATATTAATAAAAAATTAGAGATAAAATTAAAAAACTTATCATACGAATCCATTATGAATGCTCTTCATTATACAATTATATTTAGCACTAATTGATAAAATCTTATCATACGATTCATTATGAATTTATCATCCATACAAATTTAAAAAAAAAAAAAACTCAAGGCTGTATGTATGATTGGAGCATAAAGCCCTCAAATATTTATTTTATTTATTTATTTTTGTTAATTTGTTTATGTATGGGCCATGGTACTAATGAAAGTGGAAACATTCTCCATCTCAAGTGAACTGATGCTTACAGTTTCTAGAATTTTATGGATAAACAAAAAGAAGCCAAGACTAAAGAGAGCTAGCTGCCCTACCCAGCAAAATATTAAGAATCAATGGTGAAATATTTATTGGAAAAAGATTGTCTCCACTACAACAAAGTATCTTTACTTTGTTTTATGCAAATCTTCTATGGAAGATGCCTCTAGCTGTATTTAGACACCCAATCAAACCTCACAACCACATCAATTTATTTGGATCAACTATTTGATAGGTCCCGTATCAATGGGCGATTCTTATTTTTTCTAGGTCATTCATAGCTTTATTTGATTATTTTTCTTTTACAATTCGCTAGAAAATGAACTGATTCCTCTTTCAAGTAGACCTTCAGTATCATAAGTATGGACTTTCACTTGACTGACCTCAATTTGGTTAGTTTTAGTTTTGAGAAAAAAAAAAAATGCTTCCAGACTCTTGTTAATGCTGTTTATCTGATATTTTAGCTCAATTGCACTTTGACTATGCATAATTTTCTTATGTTTTGCTGCTATACAATCAGCAATATAATAACAAATAGATGGATCAAAAAGTGAACTTTCAGCAACTTTCTGACTCTATTTGCCTTGCTCGAGGGCCTAAAAAAAGAGGGCACTCATAAAAAATATTTATTACTCAAATGGGGAGCTTTCACAGGCATTTTCAGTGGTTACCCTTGTTTCCAGGGTGGAGGATTAGGTAGAGGATACCTTGAAGTTGATGTAAGGGAACTTTTCATTTCAAGTAGTTGATTCATGCACCGACAACTCGAATGCTGAATCTGGAACTCAATCTTCTTGTTGCTAAACAAAGTTCCATGGCAGGAAAACTAGAGACAGAAAACTGAGTGAAAATCATATGATTGTTCAGTTAGTGTCTGCTCATAATGATTAGTGAATCATCTCAGTTGCATCCATGTGATTGACCTGTTAAACTAGTCAAGAGCCAACGATTTAGAGCTTGTTACGATTGTAACTAGCGTCAGATCAACCCTGTAGCAACCAGCACGGAAGTTCAACCACACACAATATCAAGTAATATTATTTCATTAACTTACATAAATGAATATATCATTCATCTAATTCATCAACGTGGAGAACCATCTCCCTGTCATGCAGAGCACATGAGCATATCGACATTGAACTTGTTAGACCCCTAAATTGAAATCTTGAGATTCCCGTTTCTGTAGTTTAATCAATAATCTTTAAGTGCACTGTGCAAGAGTTCCTTGTTTTGTTTCTTTGGATTGGAACATCATGCGTGCAATTATTGTTATTAAGGTCATCATTAAGATGAAGTCCGTGAGAGAGTCAATCTGTGCCCAGGGAAATTTTTTTTGTGAAAAGTGAAGAAAAGCTGCTCTGTAACTGCCTTTTGGACTTCCAATTCATTACAAAAAATATAATATGATAATATGATATTATAATATATAAACAAAGAAAAAGTTTTAAATGAGATAGGTATTTCACATAGGTATACCATGCCATTTATATGTAAAATTTCTATAACATATCATTTATTCAAACACATGAATTCCTTTTTCTGCTTCTCAACTTCTTGGATCACCAAATAACTTTTAGCAGTCTTATACTCTGTAAACTAGGGAGATTGATGAAAACTAGGCTTCTGTCAATAGAAAAAAGCACTGAAACCAAAAGCTAAGCCAGCCCACCACCGAAAGTAACAAAAGCAGCGCCCGTAACACAAACACTTTGTTTAAGAAAGAATCTATTATTTTCCCTGTTAAAATGGCAAGAAATTATAAGAAAGAATATTGAAAGGTTTTACCATTTATCCAAATCCATAAAATAGAATCCTTTTATAAACGGGTGACAGAAAGAAAGGAATAGAAACCACTTAAGAGAACATAATCAATTCATATATAGTTCAACTTTTTATAAATCAATCAAATTAGCAGATAATGACATCTTACTTTCTTCCTAAAATATTATCAATGGTGGGAGTGAAAGTGTTTTTACTGTTTTTGTTTTAGCTGGCTACTATAGCACGATATAAAATATGCACAAGTTGCAAATCTCACATCCTGAATCATTCTCACTTCACATCCCAACTCTCTCTTACTCAAATCCTTTCTTTCCCTCTCCTCTCTCCATTATTACAAAATGAAATCTTCTATTACACTCTTCTGCTTCATCGCTTCAATCTGCTGCCTTCCCTTTTTGGTCTCATCACAAGCTTGCCAGAGAACCTGTGGCGAATTGCCTATCAAATACCCATTTGGCACAGGCTCTGGCTGTGGTGATCCACGTTTCCAACAATTCATTACTTGCAATGAAAATGAACAAAAGCTCACCTTAACCACACACACAGGATGCTATCCCATCACCGAAATTGACTACAACAACCAAGTCATATACATCACGGATCCTTCCATGTCAACTTGTGCTTGTACACAGCCAAGCAAAGGTTTTGGGCTTGACTGGAATGCTCCATTTTCCTTCCATGATGATAATGTCTTCACTTTACTTGATTGTTCGATTACTTCCTCGCCTATCTTCAAATCAGTAAACAATTATAATGGTGATAATAGCACTGCAGCAGTCCCTCTATGTGACAAAAAAGGAGCATCAATATGCAGCTTTTTATATTCTTGCCGCGCAATTAGTACTCTCAACCTCCCCATCTCCACATGTTGTGTTTACACACCAGTTGATCTCGGGCCATCATTTGAAATGGACTTACAGAAACTCCAATGCTCTTCCTATTCCGGGTTCTATAGCTTCGGTGGGCAGGAATATGACCCTGAAAACTGGAAGTATGGGATAGCACTTAAGTATAAGTTTAATGTGTACAATGACTATCCGAGCACTTGTGCCAGCTGCGAGAAAACCAATGGAGCTTGTGGATATGGTGGAACTTACAATTCATTCATCTGCAACTGTCCTAATGGATTGAACACAACTGCAGACTGTTTCTTTGGAGCCTCTTCTAATAGCGCTCTAAGGCTTCTTCCATGGCAAACAGGTATTCTTTTCATAGTTCTTCTCTTTAAATTTTTTGAAAATATTTCCAATTTTTATTTGATTACTAAAAGTACACATGGACAATCTTGTTTGTTGCAGTGACTTGGTTGATCTATAGCTTGGCATGGACTGTGGTTTGGATCTTCTTGTAGATTGTAATTCGTTAAAGAGAAAAAGTACTGCACTAAAATGCTAAAGTTTCATGAGATCCCTTTGTTTCAACTTTTAGGTGTGAAAAGAAAAGTTGAAGTTTATGCTTCTATTCAGGAAAAGTAACTACATTTTGATCTTCCAGTAGCTGGAGAATTGACACGCATTCTCCTATCTTAATGAAGAAGCATAGAATCAGGAATAAACCACTTGTGGTGACGTTTCCTTGCACTACATGTATGACAAAGCAAATAAATTCTTAGTTGCTTAGCAATCCAAATTTTAAATATTTGTTATGATGCTTCATGTCTGATCCTCACCATCCAATTTGCCTTATACAGCTTATAAAAGGAACTCAGAGACTGCCTGGAAAGTTAATAATAAAAGAAATATGTAAGCTCTGGAATGAGGTTCCTTCTTTTCGTTATAAAAGTTGTGCTGCTTTATTCCCACTTTCCTCAAGCTCTACAAAGCAATGTATACAACGCTTTATGCCGACTGTTCTATCTCTTTTATCTTTCGGTTCGGTTCCCCACTTTCATGCAGGCTTGGCTCTTATCAGAGAATCAAGTGAGAAGGTAATGAATGCAACAAATGTAGCTAGTTAGGACTGAGAATGATGTTGCCGAACCCCTAGAACAATCCCATATCACAAAATCAACTCTACACTAATAATTTGGTAACAAACGGTAAGATTTCAACATCAAGTCGAGCGTCTATGTTTGACACAAGAAAACCATGAGATGTTCCAGTTTAGCTCAGGCTGGGTTTTTGGTTAGGCAAATAGATTGACAAAATGGTCAAGAATTTTAGAAGTTCATGGGATTTTTAATATGATTAATTCTTAAATTATTTTAAATTAACAAACACTAAACGAATAAAATAACCTGAAAAATAAGTCAAGTCAAGTTTGTTTAGTACAAGTCAAGTTTTGAAAATTTCACTAGATAATTGAAACCAAACTTTATGAAAGTTATTTTAAGAATTACAATTGTCATCAGGAGAAGGTAGTCATGGTGGGCAAACCGCATACACTCATTTCATCCTCCTCTAGTCTTTCTTTTAATGTTGATTGTAAAGAAGACTTTCCGATTCAGTATTTCAACTGGTAAGTACATCTTGCCCCTGTATTTCTCTACTCTTCAGATTACAACCAGGGGTTTTCTATAAATCCTCGCACAGTAAAGATCCCTGTAGCCTTGGTTCCTTCAGTATTCCGACTCCATTGCGAGGAATGACGGAGAAAAGCACAATTGCTAAAAATATTGAGAGCTGAAACAGCCTCAATAAGTATCTGCAACCCCACTAAATATATACAGAGATATACCACGACTGCAAAATTTTGTATTCTGTGCTTTCTCGAATTATCATACTGAAACAGGACAATATCTTCATTATCATCTCATGTTGCAGCACTGTGGCTTTCCTTGGTTTTGCAATTTGTCCCACATGCATGTCATCTGTCTTGGAGATTGGTAATGGGCAGTGTAATAATCTTCAATGCACCCAAACTGGCAGAACTTCAAACTATGCACATATTCAACCGGTTTTGAACTATTAAACTTTTCCACCCACATTCCCATGCTCACATCTTCCATCTTGAACAACTGGACAGGTGCACATTTGGTTAAATGAATGATCAACAATTATAATCTAAAACTACTTCACAAATCATTTCACACATAGAGAGAGAGCAAAAGGCAGAAACTAATCAAGAGATGATATTTAGATCAATGTCTTACTCTCAACATGTGTTTTTCAAAGTCAGCCACGATAAACTGCGCAATGTCAGAAGATACAATGTAGCCTGGACCATTTGCATATGGCGGATAATCTTCTTCCGGCCATTCCTGGAAAAATAAGTAAGTAATGCAAGCATTGCTTATGACAGTTCAAACAAAACATTCTCCACAACAGAAATTCTAAAAGAGTAACAATAACAAACAGGTTAAGAAGAGAATGCATTCTGGAGCATATAGAAATTCAGTCCGCCATATATTTATATGAACTCCAGGTAGGCAAGGACAAATTCAGAGAAGCATATTGACCACAAAACAGTTGTACAGAGATGAAATGGAAGAAAAGAGAGCAACGTTTAGGTTCCCTTCATTTTGACACAAGCTCATTAAAAAAAATACAATCTAAATGATATAAGAATAAATTTCAATATAGACAGATACTCCATTTAAATCAAATCAGAGCAAAGAACTGTAAATTCTAAAATGAGCAAGCAAAAAGATAATCAAGAATTTGGCTCCTCCAGTGTTTGCCGAATTTAATAAAAATCCATACCTCATAAGTTACTGCCCATTTGCCATGACGAAGGGGCTTGTGGTAGTAGTTGATGTTCCCAATATATAGGCTCCGATCTTCAGGGACTTTCTTCGCTTCCTTTATCACAGCATCCACCCTAACAAATGTGTCATCATCACACTTCATGATATAATTTGCAGCCACTGTGCGAACCTGTAAACAACCACGAACATCAGCAATATGCAATTTTTTTTTTCCCTTTTAACAAGGAATAGAAACATTAAGGGCGGCAAAGAGTAATAATTCTGAGATATAATAGTACATTGGCCATGTATTATTTCTAGCAAGAAAAAGAAAGTTCTGCCACTCACCCCATATTCGCAGATTGCAACAGTCTTCAGTACAACAAGGTCATAAGCATCCATGTAAGGAACTATAACAATATCACCAAAATACTCTGCTTCCTTCTTTAGATCCAAATTTACTTCCTTTCTTCCATGCTGTTGAAAGTGAAGAAATAACAAAGTTGCAAATATTATCAGCTTATAGTGCATGCATGGAACCATAAAACTGATTCTCATAAATGGAAAAATATACAACATCCAGATCCAACCTTACCAGCGCAACAAAAAATCTAGCCACTACTTTGGAAGATGTTATTAACTTGTGCTGCATCCAAGACTTCCTAACAGCCATCCGCTCGGCAAAATGGTTGCCAGCAGAAAGGATACCGACAAAAAGCTCCACATGTCCGTTAGGAAGGGGTGGTGCTCGCCATTTACTTAACATCTCAAGATGCTTTTGTGGAGCAAAACTTGGATGAAAAGTTGGTAAGGAAGCAGCAAATATATGGAACACATCAACATTACCGATTACAGATAACCCAGTGGCATCCTCAAGAGCAAATCCCTGTAAAAATCATCAATTTTAAGATGTTCCACCTTCATCATAAATCAGGAGATATCACAAGGCTACTCACAGTTCGATATGGAAATGATGTAACATGGTTTCCATCAACATTGATATGGTAACCTTCCAATCCAGCTTGTACAGTAAGAACAAACAACTTCCCCTCTGAAAATGGGTACGGCCAGTCAAATGTCACCTTCTTTGTTCGCCCCATCAACCTGCTCAACCACCATGCCGCCTTCGATTCTTCTGAGTGATCATCATCATCACGAATCCATTTCTCACATTTCACTTGTTCATCAACTTCACAAAATGCAACAACATAAGTAAAAAAGACATTTAAACCAATACAGAAATCCTCCAAATTACCAAATTGAGCTAAAACCATACCTAAACAATAAGTCACCAATCAGATAAACGACACGACTATTAAAAAGAAAGAAGAAAAACAAAACAAAAATTCATACTTAACTACAGTTACTTAAATATCAGAAGTTTATTTACTAAAATTTAGGTTCAATGCACTCATAATGCAACAATCAAAACAACGACGCGCATTGTAATCAATCAATCAATCACTTACTGGTTTCTTCATCAGCTCTAGATTTCCATCCTTCACACCTTTGAGCCGAACCCCACTGCATTCTATAACAAGTGTTCATTTCAATCACAGGCTTGCCACTCCAATCGCCCTTCAACCTCGGATTAAAATGCAAAATCCTAGGTGGGTCCTCCCCATCAACGGTCTTCAAGCCCTGCAACTCCATCATAAATTGCGACACCATCAACGAGTCCTCACCTTCTTTCAACAATGCTATCTTCGGATCATTCTCCGGGTGGGCCCAGTGCGGCTTCCCAACAACAGTAATATGTGAGCCCAGTGTCAATCCACAAGGAAGCACCATGAGATGGCTCCTGTTCAAAAACTCTGACCCGGATATCGAAATCGAGTGCGGGCAAACGTCGGTTTTGTTAACGGGTTTCTTGTTCTTTTCGTTTTTGGTCAATGATACGGTCTCCGCTGATTGAAGCTCTTCCCAAACTTTCTTCCCCACCACCCACGCCTGCTTCGCCGTCTTGTGCAGAACGGAGAACTCGTCTTTGCCGCTGTCAGCGTCGTCGAACATAGTCTCGTTGAAGTTCAGCCCGGACACTTTCTTGAACTCCCCCATTCGCCGCTCCGGCGTCCGAGAAACCTTCCTATAGGACGACACCGAACCGTCTCTCGACGGCCGACTCGCCGTGGCCAACTCCAGCTCTTCAGTCTCGAGCAATACATGCTTGGGCAATGCGTCCGCGTCAGCAAAGAAGCCAATAAAGCCATCCGCCGACGAAGAGGCAGAGTCGGTTTTGAAAACTAGAGGGATTTCAAAGCTCATGAAAAGAAGGTAAAGAAACAAGACGCCCATCAATACCTGAATCAGCCTGAGTCGACTCAGTGATAGCACCGACTCAAATTTGCCTCGCTTCATATTATTATCGCTTTCAAAAAACAAAAACAAAAACAAAACAAACACTAAAAATTCAAAATCCTAAGAAAGGATCAGTTAGTGTTTGGTCCGAAACTTTCCGTTACGGTTAGTTTTTGGACAATCTAACCCTAGGAAGAGAGAAAGATTGGGAACGAAAGCCAAGAGTTTCACACAGTAAAGTCTTATAAGCACTTGCTTCTATGAATCACGAAGTGGAAAGGCTTGTGTTTGGCTTTAAATTTAAATTCTGAACAAAATATTAAAATATTTTAATAATTAATTAGAGTTGAAGCTGAACAGCAAAGAAAGCAAAATCTTATTAAAAATGTTGAGGCATAACTCTCGATCTAAGGCTGAAAAATTCAAGGCATAAATCTCACGGTTCGTTGTCGGTTTGGCCTGTAAAAGGTAAAGGAAAAGGTTTCGAGTCGGAAAACGACGGCGTTTCGTTTGGTTGTCGGTTATAAATTTGAGGTATTCATTTCTTTGTTTATTATTAATTGTTGATATTATTAATATTGATTGGAAGATTCCAATGAATTCCAAGAGGAACTAAAATAGCAACTTGATAAAGGAGAGAGAGGCAGGGCGCTCTTGACTTGAAGACGGTGGGGGTGGACGTTGGTCAACTTTAAATTCCTTCCTTCCTTCCTTGGAATAAAATTAAAAATTATAATTAAGAATTCATCAATGAGTGTGAATAAGGAAGGATTAATTAATTACGTAATTAACGATTTAATACTCGGGTTGGTTTTTACCGGTAACACCCGGAAAGGGAAGGGGAGAGGTGGGGACGAGGGGGAGGATTTGGCGCAGTGTAGGTGGTGGGTGGAGTCTTAAATAATTGAAATTGATGCTTTTCATAGTTTTTGAAATTTAAATATTGAGTTTGCGAAACCCACTTTATTTATGCTTTCTTACGTGAAGGAATAGAATTAATATATAAAAATATGAAATGAATTGTGATTTTTCATTTTCAATGCTTCATGATTGCCCACTCTCCCAGCCTCTCCC
>JANLJB010030254.1:0-22187 GCA_026212285.1 Bursera cuneata | reverse complement strand
GAACATCGTATTTGTTGTTCACATTATTAGCTAGTTTATGACCTCTATCATACTATTGTTCATTAGGCGATTCTTCTTCATGTTTTGAGATATCTTCAGCACAATCTCTTTTAGAATCTATTACTTCCATCAACCTCATATTTATAGCTATATACATATTTTGATGTTGATTGGGCTAGCTAGTGATCCTACTTATCACAAGTCCATGACTAGTTTCTATAGTTTTTGGGTGATTCTCTTATTTCTTGGAAGAGCAAGAAGCAGTCTATCATTTCAAGATCTTCCATATATAGAAGCTGAGAATCATGCTATGGTGTCTACTACCACTGATGTTGTTTGGTCATGTTGGTTACCTGCTGAAATCAGTGTTTTTGTGTTGCTCTTTCTCATCCTACTCCTATGCATTGCGCCAACAAGAGTGCTATTCCAATTGCTCATAACTTAGTTTTTCATGAGCGGACTAAGCCTGTTTCCTTGTTTCTTTTGGTTAACAAACTTTCAATGTTTATTACAACACGTGAGTTTGAGGGGGAATATTAGAGTTCTCTATTTATTTTTTATTTTTTATATTTCCACTAGCTAATAATAAGGGTAAAATAGTAATTTTATATTGTTTCCATAAAGGTCTCTTTGTTTTCTATTGTAAATATACTTTTATGAAGTGATAATAAGAATCCTAACATCCTTTTTGTCTTCTCATTTGATTCTCTTCTTGTATTGAGTAAATCATAGATCGTTAGTCAAAATTAACACCCATCTAATGAATTATCATAAATACCCTTACACTTTGCAAAATAATTAAATAAATTCGATACTCTAATTATCAGAATTGATCAATAACTTAAGAGGACCTTGTAGTATGTTGTCACCCAAAGTGTTTAAGCTTTAGAAGGACTGGTCCCGACCGAGGCCCACAAATTGAGCTGTAGGGCTTTGGTGTACCTTAGTGACAATTGAAATCTCCACCCAGACCAATCGACTAGTCATTGTTTAATTAAATAACCAAAAGTCTAATGTCGCCAGACAGCCGGAGCCCTTACATTGCGAAAACCAAAGGCTTCCTCTTCACTAACCTCTGAGTGAGTGAGTGAGTGAGAGAGAGACTTATATACATAATAGAATATTAATGTAAGAGCTCGGGAGTCAAAAAGCTTTAATGTTTGCACTACAACTTATATTATTTTAATGTTAGAGCCATGCATATGTCTATTTGCTAAGACACTTCATTCAATTTTCATTCTGCTCAATCTTGGATCACTTTCAAACCCAAGCTTCAATATTAAACATTTATATAAGGGAAAATAAGCTACGAAATGGTTGTCCTCATAGTAAGGATCATGATACTCCTTTCACTCAAAAGATACTGTATTTTTAAGACATAAAAATTAAGACACTTGTATAAATATAGCATTACTCTTATTAATAAAAATTAATCTTTCTTATGTTGAAATGAAGCAATCCAACCAATTAAGGATTTCAAATGAGACCTCATGGTGAGGTTGCCCTCTTAGTGATCCTCCTCTTCAAAATTTTATAATGAAAAGAAAAGGTGGGGGGTGGTGGTGAGAAACGGGTTCGGTTGTGAATTTATGAATCGTGAATTGTGAATGTGGGGTGGTGACAGAAGCAAAACGTGCATAGATTCCGTTGGGGAAATTCCCAAGGCCACGACCCTTAAAGCAGGGGCTGTGTTGTGCAAAGCTTCTGCTGCGCCGTTTAGCTTTTTTATTTTGTTTTGTTTTGGCCTTTCTGCTCCTAAAGCTTGTAGTTTAATGCACCAAATTCTTTCATATCTTATTCTAATATAATATTCTTACCATATATTATATTTCTACATAACATTGTATTATACGATTATAAAATGGGTTTGGTTTGGTTTGTCAAATTATGTAGCAAAATTGGATTCTCATACTGACGTTATATGGCCTCAAAATCAGGGATGTGTTGTTTCTAAAGCCACTACTCCACTCAATTCACTTCCTTCCAAAAGTCCAAACCTTAATTATCTTCTCACTTATAAGCTTGTAATTGGGGACATCCCTCGTTTTGTTTCTTTCTTTCATATGTGTATATATCTATATATAATTTCTTCTTTTGATGATTATAATAAAATGTGAGATTGACTCACTTCTGGGTTGGTTTGAATTGGAAGTTCCTTTACCACATGATTGCTTCCCCTTTAACTTGTGATTATGGTTTTCAAAGATACCAATTCACCTCTCTAGCTATATGATTTATTATACCTAGTAATACTAAGCTATGCAAAGTTTGATAGTTTGGCTAAGACCCCTCTATGATTTGTGAAATTGATTGTTTATTCCAATTTCATCTTTTGATTAGGGTAACAATTGAACTAAGTTGACCAATACACCATTCCTCGCTAGTATACTAATATAACTCAATTTTATTCCTATTATAATAAAATAGAAAATAATAAAAACAGGTTTTGACGATAAAATCGATGAGAACAAAGATGAATAGATAATTTTTTAAAGAAGGTAAAAGATATGAATAAAAAATATGTATATCAATATGACAAGTTTTTCGAGCGATAAATTAAGAATCTATATCCTACATTAAAGTTTTAGTTTGATCAAGACATTATAGGAAGCCCCGTTTGATACATCAAATCACAAAAGAGTTCTAGTTGCCGATTTCCATGTTACACATTGTGATTTCATCATTTGATAACACAGTCAAATTATGTGGCAAAGTGGCCTAAATCTAGGCCTAAAAAATTTATGATGATGATTATTGTCTAGCTAAAGTTAGGGTTCAAATTTAATATACGGTCAAAATAATTGAATAAACAATCAAATCTAATGGACCCCATGAAATTGAATGTTGTAGGTGAGTCACATAATTAATGTAAGATTTTATTGAAGTGAAGAAGATGCCTTTGGGCAGAACAGGCACAGGCACAGCCAACACTTATGTGCTCTAACGTTATATAAATTTAATGATTCTTTTGCATAAAGTCTTGTATTTTCAGAGCTTGTTGTACAATTTATAAATGATATTTTATAGTATAATATTGTAGAAATTTGGAGTATGCTTTGTAGGATATTCAATAATTAATTAAAATAAAATGCCATTGGATCTGCGCTTTGATTAATCTCTTCTTTCGAAGGATGCTCTCCCCTTATCTTTACATTTTTGTCAGGCATTTTTTTTAATTCAAACGCTACCCACATATTACCCACTTTGTCATTAGCGCGTGTTCCCACGCCCTTACAGAAGGATCTTGTAAAGAAATTTTATTGTCAAAATATTTTTTTGGGATAATATCAAATAATATCTTTGTGTTTTGACTTAATCTCAAGCAGAAAGTAAGTTTACCATTTTCATCAACTAAACCCCTAAGGTTTGCTTTTTTTAATCAACTATTAATTTTAATCCTTAAAAATGCATATTTGTCTTTACTGAAATTTTTTTCCTTAATTTTAAAAAATTTTAAAAAATAAAAATCCAAAAAGTAGAAATTTATTTATTATTAGAGTATAATTTGTTTTATTTTTTATTTATTTATTTTTTTGTGTTAAAATTAAGGAAATAAATTTTAGTAGGGACAAATATGTATTTTTTTGGATTAAAATTAACAGTTGATTAAAAAAATCAAACTTCAGGGGTTTAGTTGATGAAAATGATAAACATACTTTCTACTTGATATTAGACCAAAATACAAGAGTACTATTTAATAGTCTCATATTTTTTTCCATGTAAAATATGTTATATTGTCTGCTTTAGTATTATTGAGTCTTATAATTTTGTTTATAAGCTTTGGACTCAAAATACGTCACATTAGATGGAGGTCTATTAACCTTATTTAAAACGTTCCTCCACACGTTAACTTTGGTATTATTAGTTTTTTTTTTCTATGTAAAATGGCATAATTAGATATTTCAATTTATAGTAAAGATCACGGCAGCTGTTCATGGAATGCCGATGCCCTAACATTTAAAACCCAATTTTATTATTAAATAATTGAGTTTAATTAATGACAATGATAAAGGTTTAATATATATGTTTACAATTAAATGATGCGCTTAATATATAAAATGTAGACTGTGAAGGCACGCCATGGGGCGCATGGCCTTTCCTGCTCCTGGTGCAAGTAGCAGCAAGCAAGAGCTTGCGGAAACAGCAATCAACAATCATCTTCATCACATTCTGTGTTTACTAGGCTCAGAAGATGTCAAGAACTCCCCATCATCAGCCTTCTAATGGTGGCAAAAACACACAATTAGCTAGCTAGCCAGGTCTCAAATTGCACTAATCTTACAGCAATGTAAGAAGATTTAAAACCAAAATCAGTGATCATTCTCAGTCAGAAATGGTCTACTATCTTACAGACCATCCATGAGCCTTGTATCTGGGTGATTTAATTTAAAAAGAATAATGTTATTTATATAAAGTTTATAAACAAAATGATGTGATATTAAACGATTGTTAAGATAAATACATAAAAATTAAAATAATAAATATTAATTTATTCAACTTACGACTTGCTTAATGTTACGTCACTTTATATTTATAACATTACTTATAAATAAAAGGACACAATAACCATTTGATCTGAGAGAATTAAATGCTAGCTAGCTCGACTATTTCCCATTGTATTGCTCTTTATTTACTTCTAAACAAGGTTTGGTCACTTTCAAATTTGGTCTCAGGCCCCATTTCGTACTATTATTGTTATTGTTTCGTCGATTCTTTGATATATTTGTGTTGACCCACCCTAATCTAAAGATTCCCAGTATTGATAGCGTCATTAATAAATTGCATCATTGCTAAAGATTTTGACTAACGAGAATCTCCTTTAACATATTCTCCTTTTAATAAATATATACTCTAAAAACACCCCTAATATATATATTTTTTCATCTTCAAGTCTCTCTAAATTTTAGTCAAATTGTTCTCAACTTTGGTATCAGTAGGATGAGATTCGATACAACTAAAAGTGGTTATGAAAAAATGTGAAAAAATGGCAATATTAAGGAAGTAAACCTTAAAAAACTAGGGTTTAGTTTAAACTCATAACAACTCTCTCGGCTTTATTACTTTTTTGGTATTTTCTAACTTATTAATACCTTCGACTCTATTTTTAAGAATTGGTTACCCTATTTAGATAGTCATAAAAAATGTAGAGACTATATATATATAGTCTATAAAACAGGTTCTATGACACCACTTTTTTTTTTATACAAATTCATATAGACATCTTGAGCCATTAGATCTATACACGTTCAATGGTTTTGATTAAATTTAACGTATATAATTGATGCACCTTGGGTATGAAAAATATCATATTCAATCTCAGCTATTGAAATTGTTTGATCCAATGACTCACAATGTGTGTATGAATTTGTGTTAAAAAGTGGTGTCATTGAACCTAACCCTATATATATATATATATATATATATATATAAAATAATTATAAATTTTAGAATTAAAGGGTACGACAAGTTCCTAAAAATTTATCAGAATTTTGCTAATGTTTTGGATGGGTAGTTTGGCTTTGGATAGACCAAATTATTGGTTCAGTTCGATTTCAGATCATTCAAGAGAAGTTGCGGGTGACCAAATTCAATTGCCACCATATCCTATCCAGAGTTCTAAAAATAAATATAATTGGCTTTGGATTAGACTTTGGCAGGTCCTGAGTCTTGAGTAGGTTCAAGACTGAGTCACTGGTCTGCCCTCCTCTCACCGCCTTAATTCTGTCTTAACAAAAATAAGGAAAATGTACAGAGTTTTCAGGACAGGATCAACAATGACACTCTGTGCACAACTTTCTGTCTATTTAAAGTAATTAAAGATTCTATATCATTCTGATACACTTTCTTTGCATCATAACAATAATGAAATCTAATTAACTAGGTGGTCCATTATGTTTAAATAACTTTTAATTAACTTTCTAATCCACAAAATGTTTGGCTGATGACCAGAACTTTGCATAGTGTTGGTGGCTTGATGCATGAGTGTTAAATAATTCTAAACAGCAATCTAGTGATAAAAGGAGAATGGCCAGGTTAACTAAGTTTTGATACAATTTACTTGAAAAGAAAAGTAATAATTAATCTCTGTTAAATGATATTATTATTATATGCCAAGTGAAGGCTCTATTTAAACTTAAATGTTTTTGCAGGTTAAAAGTCATCTTAGATTTTAATCTTCTTCTCATGTAGTCATAATATAATCCCTTCTGTGTTTCAGATAGAAAGTTGTTTGTTGCAGAAAATAAGCAACAAGAACACTTCTCTCATCATAGCATTATCTATTTCACTTCCTACTTTGGCATATAAAGTTCACTTGCCAAATATTGGTAACAAGATCACATATTTGTTTTTGTAGCAAAATTATTATTTTTTCTCAAATAGAGTATAAATCCGAACTCTCTTAACTCTGAAATCACAGAACTCAACGTTGAGTCTATTCTTACCTAAAAATTTAGAAGGATATGAAAAACAAATTCTGAGTTGGATAAAAATGATATATTTATTCTAATAATTATAGAATAAACACACATAAGATGAAAGGTGTGTAGGCATAAATGGGTGCCAGACAGGAGCCAAACCAGAGTAACCGAGCCCAGAAAGCTTCCATGAGCAAATTAGGGAAGAGAGTAAAGCTCGATGTCTGTTTGTACAATTTAAAAATGAGCAAAAACTGAGTTGGAGTTAGGGCTAATTGCTCTCATCATCACTACTTTTCTCTTGTTTATTATATTAACTAAAATAATGAAACAAATATGGTTGCTTTTCTTTTCTTTTTTCAGCTGCGCAACTGGGTTAAGTAAACAAGTTGTATGCATGTGTACACACAAAGATATTATATCAAAGTCATGGGCACAGCCACAGGTTGTGTCTTCTCTTCTTCCTGCGCGTGAATGAAACCACCAAGCATCATTTACACATATTATATGTATATATTCTAATCTTTCTGCGCATATATAATATTATAAATTCAGAGAAAGAGAAAGAGAGGCATCCTAAGTAGTGTTTAGAGTGGTGTTGGTGGTGGTTCAGTTGTTGATCTCTAGGCGTTTTGGTTTTACTTTAATATTTTAAATGTATGTAAACTTGTTAAGTGTGTTTTGGTTTGTGCGTTGCTTTGCATTAGTAAACTAGTTAGTTTTGTTAGAGTTTTGAGTTGAAAGCAAGCAAGAGGAGAGATATATTGAGAAGCAGAAGCACGGAGAAAGAGAGAAAAACAGCAACAAACTCAATGATGCAAACCCGAGAAGAAAGTTTTGGAAATTGAGGCAAATGTCGATGCCCAGCTCGAGGCAATCCCTCTTCTTCTTCTACTACAATATCTCTTCTTTCTTCTTCTTTATCGTCTTCACTCTTTTCACCACCTTCGCTGTTGGTGTATCTCAAAACCATGAAGCCTCCATTCTCTTTTCATGGCTACACTCCTCTCCTTCACCATCACCACCTTTGTCTTCTTTGTCAGACTGGAACACTCTTGATGCTACTCCATGCAACTGGAACTCCATAACATGCTCTCCACAAGGTTTTGTCACTGAAATCTCTATACAGTCAGTCCCTCTTCAACTTCCGCTACCAACCAATCTCTCTGCTTTCCGCTCTCTGCGAAAACTAGTTATTTCTGATGCAAATCTCACTGGAACTATCCCAATTGATATTGGTGATTGTACAGAACTCACTCTTATTGACCTCAGCTCAAACAGTCTCGTTGGTTCCATCCCTTCAAATCTTGGCAAGCTAAAAAACCTTCAAGATTTGATTTTGAACTCCAATCAGCTTACTGGGAAAATCCCTTTTGAGCTCAGTGACTGTAAGAGCCTCAAGAATCTACTACTTTTTGATAATCGCTTAGGCGGCAATATACCACCTGAGCTGGGAAAATTATCCAATCTAGAAGTGCTTAGAGCTGGAGGGAACAAAGACTTCGTTGGGAAGATTCCTGGTGAGCTCGGAGATTGTAGCAATTTGACTGTTCTGGGATTGGCTGACACAAGAGTTTCAGGTTCTTTGCCAGCTTCATTGGGTAGGCTAAGCAAGCTTCAAACATTGTCCATTTATACTACAATGATCTCTGGTGAGATTCCTGCAGCTCTAGGTAACTGCTCTGAGCTTGTGAACTTGTTTTTGTATGAAAATAGTCTCTCTGGATCGATTCCACCAGAGATAGGTAAACTCAAGAAGCTTGAACAATTGCTGTTGTGGCAAAATAGTCTAGCTGGTGTTATCCCAGAAGAGATTGGAAATTGCAGTAGTTTTAGGATGATTGATCTTTCTTTAAATTACCTATCAGGGACTATACCATTGTCTTTAGGAGGTCTTTTGGAGCTTGAAGAGTTTATGATTAGTGATAACAATGTGTCTGGTTCAATACCTTCAAATATATCAAATTGTACAAATCTCATACAGTTGCAACTTGACACAAACCAGATTTCAGGCTTGATTCCCCCAGAGCTTGGAATGCTGTCACAGCTCACTGTGTTCTTTGCTTGGCAGAACCAGCTTGAAGGAAGTATTCCTTCAAGTTTGGCTAGTTGTGCTAGTCTCCAAGCTCTTGACTTGTCTCACAACTCACTCACCGGTAGCATTCCTGCTGGTTTGTTTCAGCTTCAGAACCTCACAAAACTTCTCTTGATTGCTAATGACATTTCTGGTACCATACCAACAGAAATTGGCAATTGCAGCTCTCTTGTGCGGTTAAGGCTTGGAAATAATCGCATTGCTGGTGGCATTCCTAGTGAAATTGGGGATCTCAAGAACTTAAATTTTCTTGATCTATCAAGCAACCGCCTTTCTGGGTCAGTCCCTGATGAGATTGGTGATTGCACAGAATTGCAAATGATAGACCTTAGCAACAACATTTTACATGGTCCCCTGCCCAACTCACTTTCATCTCTATCTGGGCTACAAGTCCTAGATGTTTCAGTTAATCGATTTGTGGGTCAAATACCAGCAAGCTTGGGGCGTCTTGTGTCACTGAACAAGCTCATATTATCCAGGAATTCGTTCTCAGGACTGATACCTTCGTCGCTTGGCCTCTGTTCAAGTCTCCAGTTGCTTGACCTTAGCAGCAATGGGCTGACTGGTAGCATCCCAAAGGAATTTGGTCGAATGGAAGCCCTTGAAATTGCTCTCAACCTCAGTTGTAATGGACTCACTGGGCCAATCCCAGCTCAAATATCTGCTCTAACTAAGCTTTCCATCCTAGACCTTTCACACAACAAGCTTGAGGGGAATTTGAATCCGCTTGGAGTGCTTGATAATCTTGTATCTCTCAACATCTCGTACAATAACTTCAGTGGTTATCTTCCTGACAACAAGCTTTTTAGACAGTTGTCACCAACAGACCTAGCAGGAAATGAAGGCCTTTGTTCTTCAAGCAAGGATTCATGTTTCTTAAGTGATGATGGCAGGACAGGACTAGCAAGAAATGAAACTGATGTGAGACGGTCGAGGAAACTCAAAGTAGCGATAGCATTGCTGATTACACTGACCGTGGCAATGGCAATGATGGGGACAATTGCACTGATTCGAGCACGAAGGACTATTAGAGATGACGATGATTCTGAGTTAGGAGACTCATGGCCTTGGCAATTTACTCCATTCCAGAAACTGAATTTCTCAGTAGAGCAAGTTTTGAGATGCCTGATTGATGCCAATGTAATAGGGAAAGGATGCTCTGGGGTTGTTTATCGCGCTGATATGGAAAATGGTGAAGTCATTGCAGTGAAGAAACTCTGGCCAACAACTATGGCTGCAGCCAATGGATATAACGATGACAAATCTGCAGTTCGGGATTCCTTCTCAGCAGAGATAAAAACACTTGGATCAATTCGTCATAAGAATATTGTTAGGTTCTTGGGTTGTTGTTGGAATAGAAACACTAGACTGCTCATGTATGACTACATGCCTAATGGGAGCTTGGGAAGTCTCCTTCATGAGAGGACAGGAAACTCCTTGGAATGGGAACTTAGGTACCATATTTTGCTTGGGGCAGCTCAAGGCCTTGCTTATTTGCACCATGATTGTGTTCCCCCTATTGTCCACAGGGACATCAAAGCCAATAACATACTTATCAGCCTTGAATTCGAGCCTTACATTGCCGATTTTGGCCTGGCGAAGCTTGTTGATGATGGTGATTTTAATAGGTCATCCAACACAGTTGCTGGCTCTTATGGATATATAGCTCCTGGTAAGCATCTTTGGATTCATGCTATAGTTCAATTTCCCTCATTTCACTTGTCTGGCACTTTCTTATTCAAATAACAGCTGTTTTGCTTAATCCAAAAAGGTTTATTTATACAATGTATGGCCTAATTTATATGCTGTCTTGTTATGTTATTAAAATGACTGGTCCAAGGACATTTTAGCATTCTTGAACTAACATTCACTTTTTTATTCAGAATATGGTTACATGATGAAGATCACAGAGAAGAGTGATGTTTATAGCTACGGTGTTGTTGTCCTCGAAGTCTTGACAGGGAAGCAACCAATTGATCCAACGATACCAGATGGGTCCCATCTTGTGGATTGGGTGAGACAGAAGAGAGGAGGGATAGAAGTACTTGATCCAAGCCTACTATCCCGTCCAGAGTCAGAAATTGAGGAAATGATGCAAGCACTAGGCATAGCCTTATTATGTGTAAACTCATCTCCTGATGAGAGACCAACTATGAAAGATGTGGCCGCAATGCTTAAAGAGATAAAACATGAAAGAGAGGAGTACGCAAAAGTTGATGCTCTCCTCAAAGGATCACCAGCAACTGATATTCAAGACAATAAGAACTCAAGTGGAGTTACAACAACCTCGTCGTCTAAACCGCCAACAAAAAGCTTCCACCCAAAAAGCAATAACACAAGCTTCTCTGCTTCCTCACTACTTTACTCATCTTCCTCTACCAGAATGAGTTTCAAGTAATAGTTTAGATTGTTACAGCTAAGTTGAAGGAAAGTTTGTTTTATCTCCCGCTTCTTCAGTAACAATTACAAATCTCTTCTGTTTTTTCTTTTTTTTTTTTTATGTAAAAAAGAATAGGTTGTTATTTATTATAACTTAATGCAGAACAACAAACAGGGCCAACACTTGAGGTTTTGGCTTTTGGAGTATTAAATACATGCAAAGCACTTCTCTTTTCTTACACTTGCAAGCACAACACTGGCAACACGGAAAACAAACTAAGAAAATAAGTGGGGTTAGAAGTTAGAAGTGATCATAGTTTAGCTTTTGCTGATTTTCTTCAAAACAAAGGGTTGGATGTGTTGTTAAATCATTATAGTAATCTGACCATATTTGGAATGAATGGAAAGAATCTGGTAAGAAGTTCACAAAAAGGTTAATGACAAGATAATTCAGAGTGAAAGGTCAAGTCATTGATTTAACATGTAAATTCTATGTAGTTGCATGGGGGAACCTTGGCCCCTGATATCCAGCAGGTGTGCCTGTATAATGAAGTTTGGTTGTTATCACTTTTTCATATTCCCTTGTGGGTAAAGACTGATATGTGTGAAAGAATTGATTCCTAATTTGCATTCACTTCATCTTTTCAAACTTCTAGACTACTGTGCCTCTTTATCCAGGGCAGAGCTTTCTTTTTCACTTTCAGAATTCGGGTGCTAAAGTTTACAGGAGCTTGTGATATGTACAGTAGTAGCTAGTAGTAGTAACAGTATATATATAATTGCTGAGAGAAAATGCTATTATCTAATTTTATATATTCTTTGTCCGTGTACTACTCTTGGGGGCTTATTTTATTTTCTTTTGCTTCATTTACCAGTTTCTAGTTTGGTCAAACGAAAACCAAGATTTAGAATGAAAACAATGCAAAGACTTGATAGTGTACAGTCTACTCAAGAATCTTTCATGTTACACATCACAAGAACCTGATTTAAATGCATGCTATTTTCAATCCCAGAAGAAGTAAATCAAAGAACAGCATTTCTTCTTGATCTTGAGGATTTCTTTATGTTACTGACTACCAGAAACTTTTTCCATTACTCTTTCACTTTATATTTCAGAATCTAAGCCACTTTAACTGCTCAAATACTATAGTGATTTATGTTCCTGATTTTGTTGAGATTTGGGTAAAATAAAGACAAACCCACTTGTTTAATGAACCAAGGTATTGAAAAATGTTGAAAACCAGTGAATTTGAGTCTGTCTTACCCAAACATCATTTGAACTCAACCATATATTTACTCTTGAAAATGAAGATACTGCTACCATTTGCATGCTTGAGGTTTGCAGAAAAGGCCAACCAAAAATAGTATAAGACAGCACAAGCAAATGTCACTTCATATCTCAACATATTTTGTAAACACAGAGTCACTTTGATTCAAGTTCAGCTAACTGACACGAGCTCATTCTTTCAGGTATTGTATAGATTCCTTCAGTTAAAGAGCAGGAGCTGTATATATAGAACAGTAACAGTACATGCATATTATTAATCATTCCCTACAGTACCAGAAAGAACAAATATTATAACTTTGTCAAAATCCCATTTTGTGATTGTGAATTGTGGTGGGTATTTTATGAAAATTATAAGTGTACAACACGCCAAACTCTCTCTCTCTCTCTCAATTATCTCCAACTTGGCTCAATCTGCTACATCAAATCAAACAGAGTGTCTCATGTGTTGTGTCGAACAGTCGCAACAAGGAAAGTCAAGTTGTACTTGACAACTTTTTTATGACAACCTACACATTCACATGGACACAGATTTCAAAGTTTTATTTTCCCTGAGAAGTCTGTCATAAATCTACCTTTTCTCCAGTAGCATCAATTTATATATTAACACAATGACTACTCGGAGGACTTATATTTTCCCTAGCAATGACTTTTCCAACTTTAAATGCAATCATTCAAGCAAAACCACAAACTACACTATTTACTGATTGATTGTGATGAGCTAAAAAAAATTAAAACAAAATAATTATCGTCTCAAGGGGTTGTAATTAATTGTTACACCAAAAAGATGAACAATTCGTTTTGTTTTCAGAAATCAGAGGCTGTTAGATATTGGTCTTGAAAGTATAAGATAAAATAAGGATAGAATATAATTAGGTGAATTGGTGTGTAGAATAACAAAATGGTTATTGACTTGACAACACTTCTTGCAAATTTACTTGTTCGTTACTTTGGTTTTGATAGCTTCAGTGGCTTGCTTGACTGCATCCCCCGCTAAGTCCTTTGCTTTATCGCCAACGTCTTTAATCGTTTTGTTCACCTATAGAGGACTCTCGGACATTGTTAATAAACGACTTAAGAGTTTAATGCTTCTAAACACAGAAAAAAAGGAGTTTTTGAAAAAATTGCATAAATGGATATAAACTAAGGTGGGTGCTTGAAAATTGATCAGCCTTTCAAAAATTTAGGTTCTATGACCTTGTTCCGATGAAGATAATGTTTGACAGTATTGGATAGACAGTGTATGATAGTGTACTACTTGTATTCGATAGTATCCGATGCCAAGCTTTAAGCATCAAATAGATTATAATATCTAAACTTTAAAAAAGCGGGTCAATTTTCAACGAGATTCTCTAATTTAGATCAAAAATTAAAAAATTTCACAAGTTTTAATGGCTAAGAAGATAGTGGTGTGGTTTGGTAAAACTTAAAATTATGGCCTTTTGAATTAGCCGTGTCTTTCACATGTTACCGCCACTGCCCCTTCTTTAACAGCATTAGCTGCTTCTTTCACATTTTCACATGCCTCTATGGTCTCTCTATCCTTTTTAGACTGCGATTACCACAAAAGTTTGTCATCACTATCTCTATTCAATTATAAGAAAATAATATTGGATATTTGATAAAAATAAAATTGAATAATTTATGAACCTCCAAGGGTCGGTTAAAGTGTAACACTCAAGACGCAATACTCTAAAGAATAACATATAATCATCCTCATAATTCAAATGATCTATCTATATATATATATATGATGGTGGAGAGAAGTCGATTGAATTGATACTAGTCACTTTTTGAACAATTGTTTCTTTCTTGTTGGGTAACTGCCTCATGGTCAATTATGTATTCCAGGTCTATTGGGTTGCTCTTTCAACACATGACCTTTATATTTGAACAATGCATTTGGAAGTGTTTACATTGCTTGGCTGGATTAATTTGTGCAGTTTCAAGCAGAATTTTCTGATATTTTCCTCGTGATCATATAATATTTGATTGGACGATCAATTTTTTTTGGAATGTTCATCAAGTATAGGAGCAAAATTTGAGTATTTTGAGATTGATTCCTCACTAACTATAATGAGTTGATGAGATACAAGAGTTAAGGGGAACATAAAAGTTTTACATTTTTGATCATTTCAATTTTGTTGTAAATAGTCCAATGTGATATTGTCTGCTTCGTGTGATAATCGCTCATGATGTGGGATTCATGACACATCCCTCTCATCGCGATCTTGTCCGCTTTGGAACTACCTGGTCGCACGGTTTTATTTCTAGGTTTCTGGTCCAAAATACGTCATTTTAGATAAAGACTTACAAACCTTATTTAAATTGTTCTCTCACACGATCGTGAGAGACGTGGGATTTACTACAAATTTAATATATTTTTTTAATGTGAAGTTTACAAAGAGTTCAAATTGAGCTTAAATAACAACGACATCGAATTAGAAAACTTATTTGAAGCCCAAGAGCCTAAGGCCCTTAGCCATTGAAGTTTTTTTAAGAATATAAATAAGAAAGATATCGTAATATAAAAATAAAAATTATTTGTTAGATTTTTTCATGGGATTCTTTCAATCTTTCTAAGATTAACAATCAATTGCGATGACCATTTTCTGCTTCTCATTACTGTCTAAGTTTTAACCTTAAAATTCCGGCTACTGCTTGTAGATATCTACTCTGCCTATGATTCCATTCTCCTTCACAAGGTGGAAAGGCTATCAGTAATGGAACTTGATTTCTAGAATTCTCAGATGTCTGCTGCCTGCCTATGATTTTTCATTCTCCTCCACAAAGCTTAAAGTTGCTTACGTTAATTTATGAAACTTGCAGACTGCCAAACTCTATATATGTACTATCTCCCATCAACAATAAAGCCAATTTCCACACCTTAAACGGTCATCGATCACTGCTACAAAATAAATCATGTCCTCTTGCATATGAAAATTCAACAAAATTAGAAATACCCTTTATCAATATTATTCTGATATGAAGGTGGATCGAAAGATGAAAATTAAAAGATAAAGAATTAGGGTTCTTGAATCTTGATAACAGTTATTTAGTTTTACTTACGTCCATTTAAAGCAATTTTTTGTATTATAGGATAAAATCTTTTGTCAAATAGTAAGTGTTCAGAGTCCTTTTTTTAATGCAAATAGCCCCATACTAAATGCAATACACAAATATCTTTTAATTGCAATTTTATTCCTACAATAAATTACCTAAATATTTAATTTACAGCAATAAGAAATGAGCTAGACTCATGTTAGTTTGAGATTAGGAGGCAAATAGCACCATTTTTTTTTTTTTTTGAGCAATGGTGATTCAAACCTAATATTTTTTTGGCTTTGATGTCGATTAAAAAACCACTCTACCTAAAAAGTTTAAATTTATAAATTTGTACTTTATTAACGAATAATACATTATTTATATCTTGAATAATATTTTATTGTATACATATATTTGTTTTCATCTTCCTTTTACTGAATTATTATCATAATTGATACTTTATAAATTGAAAAAGTATATGTATTTGTTTGAAAAAAGATATGGATAACGCGATATGCCGTCCCTCGCTCAAAATTATCTGTGATGACATATTGCATAAGCCTGGAAAAAGTGACCCTTAAGCTGCTCTGTTGACTGTTTGAACTTGTCAACATCGAGGGCCCCTGGTCTCTTTGCGGTGAGTGGGCTGCCTGAACTGTGTTATCAAAGCTACTCCTACTCGCATGCATCAATTTAATTGCAGACAAGGAAACACTGTAGGCAGTGGTATAGCCAAAATGGGGCAGCTGGAGCATTCAAGTTTGGTGGGACTTCCCACCATTAATTGTAAAGATAAATTTTAGCTACTGTTAACTAGCTTAAATTAAAAAATAAAAAATAAAAATTCATATATATATATATATATATATATATATATATGAAGATAAAATGCTGATCAATTTGTTGTATACAAAGGTTGAATACATATAATATTGTTCATCAATCAAAATGTAGATCATAATCGTGTTCTTTATGTGGAAAGTGCATGTGTCCACTGTCCTTCCGGATCAGATTCTGTTTCTCCCACCAACCAGAATCAATTGACTAGAGAATTTTGGTTTCTCAATAACAAAGGCAATACACAAGTCAAATCACATAAGAAATCTGAAAATTTACTCGGATGGCACAAGGCACAGAACGTCCTTAAATTTCTATTCTTTTGATTCACCTAACCATCTGATCCCAATTGAAAGAAATTTCCCTTCTCGAGATTGTCATAGTAAAGTCTCGGATATCATTTACTATGATCCTTTACTCTCAACTGTCACCAACTTCTTGATCTTCTATATAAGACCACAATTGCAACTAATATTTGTGTGTACAATTGAAATTGGAAGAGCGAGATGGCAATGTGGTCAGTCATTTTTGTGCTTGCTTTAGTTGTTATCCATGCAGGCGCACGTAATGTCCCTAGTGATGGTACTCTCAATGAGCAAACACTTTTGAATGATCCTAAACCAAAAGAAATTACTCTCAGCAATGCCCCAAATGATCGAACAATAATGCGTGCTGATGCACCAAAGGCAGAGGCGCCCACTGGTGCAGTGCTTGGTGACAAAAAGAATTTCATATACGGTGGCGTTGGAGGCTTTGCTGGTGTAGGCGGCTATGCTGGTGGTATCGGTGGGATGCCACTTCTTGGTGGCCTTGGTGGGATTGGCAAATTTGGTGGGATTGGAGGGGTTGGTGGAATAGGTGCCTACAGTGGCATTGGTGGCCTTGGTGGTCTAGGTGGTGTTGGCGGTTTAGGTGGTGTTCATGGTATAGGTGGTGTTGGCGGTTTAGGTGGCGTTGGCGGTTTAGGTGGTGCTCATGGTATAGGTGGTGTTGGCGGTTTAGGTGGTGCTAGTGGTCTAGGTGGTGTTGGTGGTGTGGGTGGTGCTGGTGGTGTTGGTGGTGCTGGTGGTGGTGCTGGTGGTGTGGGTGGTGGTGCCGCTGGTGTAGGTGGTGGTGCTGCGGGTGGCGTTGGCGGTGGCCTTCTCCCACACCCTTAAATTTCTGCTGCTTATTTTGCTTTTGGTTTCATATTTTAGTCTTATTGTTGTTTAGATCTCGTGTTCAGTTTCCAGTTTTTGTTATGATCGATCGTTAGATGTTTCCTCGTGAGACAACAGATTGTATCTGTCGCTTTTCTCTAATTTAAGTTATCAATTGCAACAGCCTCAACTTTAAATGTTATATAAAAATGCATGCGTGAATTCAAGTATCCACCTATTGCATTTAAATGAAGTTTCTATTCTTCACATTCTCTCCCTAGATCGTCTTCCATGGAAATTAACGTCTATATACGTGCTATTCCTAGATGATAGTACATGGAAACGACGATAACAATGATGAAGATAAAGATCAAATAAGAAAGATGGCTACCAATTAACATAAAGTAAACTACTCTCTTTTGTGATCCGATTGCATGCAAAGATATATAAACAAGAAATAGCAAGAACGCAAGACATGACATTCATTGCATGGAAGGGGCCGGGACATGTCTTAATATGTATAATATAATTTTCACTTATGCAAATAACAAATTTTTAACGCTTTCAAGCCGGATAAAAGAGAAATTAATTTTCTGTTGAAATTTGATGAAATTTATGTTCTTTGTTTTTACCTCTATTTAAAAAGAAACAATTATTTTCTTAATCATAGGCTGCCGGCGGGCGATATTAGCACGTTATAATGTGTATACCAAGGTAATCAATAACGTTAGTGTGGGTGTCTATGAACTGTGACATTTAACTTAAGTAAACAATATAATGCTTCAATATGTTTTTATTTTGCAATTAATATGCGAAATGATTTCATGAATTGGCGTATGGCAGGCCATGGTTTTGCTTCTGTATGTAGCCAGTAGGGTTTGTAGTATATATACATCTACTCCGAAATTATATTATATCAGATTAAATTATTTCATGAATCAAATAATGTGGCATTCTTTGTAGCTAATCATGCAACTTGTATCATATTACTTTTCTAAATTTATTAATTTCTCCGTACTGAGTATTAAATTCATTAACTCTACTATTCATATGATGTAACCATCTATATTTCATGAAGTAATTAATAATTCATGCACCAAACTACGTACCACTGCAACAAGTCTAAGAAAATCGACCTGTTATGATCATGAGAAGGATGCTTTGCAGTAAATGCATGCAGAAAGGTTAATCAATGTTGATGACCCTGCAACAGCAGAGCAGTGTACAGTGTATATATTGATGCATGTCTTTGCATGAAGCTGTTACAACCATTTGCATGTCCACCACCTGTACGGCCGCAACCATGCAACGATTCCATTTGCTTTCAAGGCTGCAGTCGCCAGAGACCTCATCACTTCTTAGTTACTCCGATATTAATGCAATTTATTTATTTATTTATTTTTGTTTTAAAGAGAGGTAGCTTGTGACAGTATCCTCTTTGAGGGCATAGCCTGAAATCTTTTATTGTTGGATTAAACTATCTTAATTGTGCTAATATCACTTCGGATATGTTTTTAATAGATTTGAGAAAAATATTAATTTGAGTAATATTAAGGAACAACTTGGGCCAAAGAAGCGAAGAACCATTCAATTATTCAAAGATTACAACAAACGTTACTCATTGAAAATACATTCAAATTGTAACTCCCCATTTGAACAAAGACAAATTTTTAGCTATTCTATCAGCCTCCATTTCTTCCATCATCTCTTCCTCCTCCACCACCACCACCGCCACCTCCACCTCCACCACCACCTCCACCATATGCACCTCCATAGCCAAAGCCTACACCATATCCACTTCCCCCACCACCACCGCCTCCTCCACCTCCACCACCAGAACCATCATGACCATTCCTTGCTCCACAAACATTACCATCATCATGACAATTTTCACCTTCTCCTCTTGAGCCACTCCCATCACCTGACCCATCCCCTCCTTCTCCATTACCGCCTCCCCCGTCATAACAGTCTTTTCCCTTCTCTAACCCGTTGTTTTCACTGGTGGTGGTGAAGCTACAAAGCTTAGAAGACAACAAAAATAACAGTAGAAGAATAACAAGTACATGTTTAAAGCTAAACTTCATGATTACTTGCGGTGCAGTTACGTTGCTATTTTTGCTTCGAAAGAAGATGGATCATTTATATAGAGTTCTTCATTAGTTAAAATACTATATACAATTCACGTTGCAAAGACTCGTGAATCTGAAAAGTTGATCTCTCTGTAGCTCTCTCGTGAGGGCCAGACCTCGCGAAAACAAATTGTTTGCATGCGTTTTTGTTTTTGAAGGATTTGGATTTTCAAGTACGTGAATCTTACATGACAGAAAAAACTGGAGTCTGCGAGTCTGCATGTCCATCAGAATCATCGCTACTTGCTCCATCCATTTTAATCTATTTAATTAAAAGCAAATAAATACAACACACTAATTGAATATTTATGGGGAATTTACAAACGTAGTCTTATTTTTAAGTGTATGTCATAACATTCGAGTTATTAACCCTAACCTGCTGAACAGCAGTTGTGTTCAGTAGTTCGAGAACAGTCAAAACTGTCGAGCTGAGGTCTATTGTGTGAAGAAAAATTAAACTGAAATTATTTTTTGTAGTTGCATTTAAAAATAAGACTATTTTTTATTAAAAAATGTAAAGATTTATATAATATATGTGACAGATAAATTATATTTATTTTAACAATAAAAACTAAAGAAGTTAAACTGGGAGAAAAACATACTAGTGATTTGTTCAAGCAATTGATTTGGTAAATCTATGCAATTAAATGTTAATTTATTTTCATGGAAGAAGAGTAACACATCATCATTGAAACAAAAAGCTAAATTTTTTAACTATTATTAACAATTGGGTGGTAATATTAAACGTACAATCAAGTTTTACAACTCAACACATTCAACTTAAAATGACATAAATTCGTTTAGTTATAAAAATTAAAAATGAATTAAGAGTGGTTATATGAACCCCAAATACAATCTAAACACCCCACTTAAATTTTAAATTATACTCTATACACTCCCTTAAATAACACATGTGCCTTTATTGAATTTAATTAAATATAATTTTAATATTTTTCTTAAAAAAGATTCTTTCCTAAAAATTAAGAAATCTAATGGAGAGCAAATTGAGAAAGTATTAATGCATAATTGATCTTTGCTTCATTCAAATTAAGAAAGTATTTTGTGTGATCTACTTCATTGATTTTACGATTAACATCTTTAAAATAAAAAAATAAAAATCATTCTCTCTTTTATCCAATCTATAATTCAATTATAAAGGGATGGAGTTTTAATTTTTATTGATTACTTCAATTTTAAACCGGCAGGAGAGGAAAAATAGAAGAATTCTTTTCAAATAGGTACTTTATATTTATTCGAAAATTGATTCAAAATGAAGAGAAGATTTTGTTTGCTTTTCAATTGATACCTCAAAAAAAAAAATTAGGGTTTATAAAATAGGAAAATTTAATCTATAGAAAAGATGAATTGTATTTTGAAAAATTAATTTTTGACTAAGATATATTTTTTATTATGTCCTTACTAGCAATTTTATTTATGGGTAATTTAGGTTTACTTTTTTTTTTTTATTAATATTGGAGTGTGTAGAGTATTTTTAAGGGTGTATCTACCTCCATCTATAAATTAAAAGATTTTTTAATAAATAAAATGGGATCCACCTCTCCAATAACTATGTCATTTCATATTACATGGTTGTAGAACTACTCAATTGTTAACAATTTACTACATGACAAAGAATGAAAGAATGGGCATACTAAGTCTAACATATCAAACTTATAAGTATTTGTCCTAAAAGACACATGCCATTTTATTATAAACTTGAGGTTAAAATACCCAGCCACATGTATCTTAACAAAATTACTTGCTTTTTTTCAGTAACTAATTTTTTTATATGTATCTCAACTTTTTATCTCAATTATGATATGACATCATGTGAGTGATAAGGTAAATACATCAATATTTATTGTTTTGATTTGATGTATTCACCTTATTAAATATATAATACCACATCAATTGGAATACTTTGTTGAATACAAATTTTGTATACATGTGAGTACTCTTTCTATATTGATCAAAGACCCAATGGCATACCTACAAATGCACTTTCCGAGGAAAACAAGCTCTTTGTAATGTCATAACTCGATGGTTATATAATTATTTGCTTAGACTGTAACGTATAAATGCTAGCTGCCTGATCGATTTATGATTGAAGCAATAATTTTCCAATTAGCCGACAAGTACTCACTTGGTTATTTTAATTTTTGTCATTAACCAATTGTATTATGTGCAAGTAAATAAGTGTTTTTTAAAACTACGGAATGCATGGATTTCCCATATCTCACAACTCTATGTATACGTTTTTACGGGGTATTTTGCAGTATATTAAAACTAATTATCTAGAGATTTTAATTTTTAGACGTCCGTCGTTTGGTTTTGGTATGCTTTTCCTTGCTATTTGCAATTTTTGCCTTCTCTGCCTCTGTGAATTCCTTGAACCCTGCTCCACCTCCAGCTACGCAGGTTCCCTAATCATCTCCTTCCACTGGTGGTGGAGGTTGCGTTGGTGCAGGTGGGTCTGGCTTTGGAAGTGGCTCTGCAGGAAGTGGGGAAGGTGGTTGAGGAGGAAGAGGTGCGGGAGGTGGCAAGGACTGTGGTAGTGGATGTGGCAGTGGTGGAGGCAAAGAGAAAACTCCTTAGCGTTATAGTAAGTAAGAGCTTACCAGGCTCTATTTAAGTAGAAAGAGATCATCACCATACCATGCATGCATGCATAGAGGTTATGCAAATTCGAATACATAAAGGGTCAGGCTATTCGGACTTAATTCTAAACTTAATTTTAGACACCAATTACCAACCCTTGATTTATTTTTGATCTGACGGTTAACATAAAATTTGAAATAATAACAATAAACATCATCTACACCTGATTATTTTTATTAAACTAAAGCGAAAACTAAAATTGCA
>JANLJB010030253.1:0-10476 GCA_026212285.1 Bursera cuneata | reverse complement strand
AAAAAAAAAAAAGCTTAAATCATAGGTGCGATTTTTTTTTTATGCAATCTAAATATCATTTATTCTCTTAAATTTTATTCATATAGAAAATATAATTAATTCATTTGGTTTTCATATAAATATTGAAGTATGAAAGATTTATATCACTCCTAATTTTCTAAAATACTATTTTCTAATTCATTTTTGACATATTTATCTATAAATTTTACAAAACAATATATATATATTATAATATAAGTGTCAACAAATACAATCACGTAAATGAAAAAAAATATCAATAATTATCTATGCTAATATTTTTAAAATATTTGACTTTTTTTTTTTAATATGCTTGAAATCTCCTTGAAATAAATAAATTTGTTTTAACCATCAACACTATATATTTTATTTTTATTTTAAATTAATATTATACAGTTTATACTATAAATTTGTCCAGTAGTTGTAGCTATATAACATAAAGATTAAAGAGGCAAACCGCGTGACGTTAACACCAAAATTCGTAATATTAAAGGATAATTAAATTAATTAATTATCTAAAGTAAAGCAATAAAGAAAGGATTTCAAAGACAGCAACACGTGGATTATCGGTACGGCATCGCACATTGATGAAGGGAATTGCTATACAACAAAGTGTGGACCCTCCAGATTTGACCATTGCATTGCCTGCTTGTGTACTCAATTTTTAGAATAAAGATTTTATTCATAAAAATGAGATACATATTTCTCTGGAAATTATAACATAAAATGAATAATTTTTGTTATCATCCAATTTCGTTAACATCATGCAAAAAAAAAATGTATTCAATATGTGTTTTTATACTAAATAATATTCTTAAATAAAAAAATTAAGTTCTACAAAATACTTTTAAAAAATATATATATTGAAAAATTTTCTTGAGAACATATTCACATCTTAAAAAAAGCAGTGGACCAGATGAATTGTTATATAAGATTTGTTATTTGGTAAGTTCATGATCGAGTCAACAGCATCATTTGAATTGGTATATTGACAACAATTATCAAATGATTCTTATTGACAAGGAAGAAGAAATATTAGTCCGTTAGAAATCTTAATCATAGTACTATTATTAATGCCAGGACTGATTTTAGTAAGATTTGTGAGTTGCTTGTAATCTTGGAATAAAGCAACAAAAAAAAAAAAAAAATCAAAATTTTTTTTTTTTTTTCTCACAAAGAGGAGACATAATAAAATGAAAATTGAAGAGATAAACATTAAACAATATTTAAATATAATTTGTTTATTTTTGTTAATTAATTTATAATCTACNGAATAAAGCAACAAAAAAAAAAAAAAAATCAAAATTTTTTTTTTTTTTTTCTCACAAAGAGGAGACATAATAAAATGAAAATTGAAGAGATAAACATTAAACAATATTTAAATATAATTTGTTTATTTTTCTTAATTAATTTATAATCTACTTCAACAAACGAAAACAATAAATTAGTATCATGACTTATTTGAACATTAGATTTCGTAATTTAGTGGCGTAGCACTCTCATCACGTCATTTTTTTTAATTTTATTATTAGAAAAAATATGAAAGAAAATTTTATCAAAACAAATTTCACAAATAAATTTAGAAATAATAATAGGAAAATTAATGGGGCCACAAAATATTTAGTGGTGAATGATAAAGAAAATGACATCATGGGTTTTGGTAATGAGAAAAGTATTTACAAAAATATAAAGGAAGAAGATTAATTACCAAAAAATATGAAAAAAAAAAATCAATCTCTCTGCCCCACCTCTTGAAGATTACTCTGCCATTGACTATAAAGCAGAGCCGAATTCTTTGAAATTCTTTTATAAATTTAAAACTTATAATAAAATTTAAGATTTTTAATTAAAAAAACAAATCATACAACTACATTTGCCAAACATATTAAATGCGAACAGACATATTTGTAATGTAATAATTAAAAAAAAAAAAAAGGCAAAGTAGAAATGATTCATTTGAATTTACAGAATAGGGGTCGTGTTTTGTGATGAAATTATGATGGTAACCGATACTTGACTTGGGATGATACATAGCAACATTATTTTGTGCCCTGAAGCACGCCATAAATTGTTCACCATCTTCATGTCAATTTCTTCACGCTGGTCACGTCATGGGCTCAACTTTCCCGACTCTTCATCAACCTTGTTTTTTACAACATAGATGAATATTGAGTGTTAATTTCAAAATTCAAGTTTATTGAGTAGAGAAACATAGTCGAAATTTATACATGAATATTTATTCACATTTTTTATGCTCCCTAATAAAATATTACTTGTCTTTACAACCGTTCAATTCTCTCTTTTTCAATACTAACTTGTGGTGAATTGGTCAATGGCTTCTAGTTTCTGCATACCAAATCATATCAACAATTATTTAGTAGGTCCTGCCTGTAGCTTTTTCTAGGCTTGGAGCAAGCAGATTAAGAAGGTGTAAAATATGCTACAGATTGTTACAAATAGAGCAAATTGCATAAGAATAAATGTGTAGCAGGCAGGCATGCATGCATTACAGGCTATTTCAATGCAAAAAGTAAACTAAAGGTTCGGATTTGTTATGCCCCTCTACCTCAAGGTAAAGCCATCTTTGACTCTTTAAATTATGGTTTATAAAACATGAACATCATTTTTTTCATTTTACCTACAAAAAAAAAAAAAGCTTAAACTATAGAAGACCCAAGAAAGATTGATGTGGATCCGACACTGAGGCCCAGGAATTTGATAATTTTAACTCTAATATTATATTAATAAAAATAATTCTATCCAAAATATTAAATTACAAGATAAAATTCTAACATTAGTATTTTTTGTAGTCTAAAATATCTAGGAGAAATTAAAAAACCATTAAAAGTAAAATATAAAAAATAATAATTTTTTTTTAAAATTAGATATTATGATCATCAATCGATAAATAAATAGCTTTTTTTCTTTCTATCTTTAACTCATGACAATTAGACAAATTTATTTTTTTAGTTTTTGAGTTATCCTTCTTTAATGTTCAACAACTTAAAAGATCTATCGATCTGTTGACCTACCACTTTGTAGTTATAACATATAATTTTACCAAAAAAAGTATAGTTATATGTCCTTGTGCCCTAAAATACTCGGACTAGGACAACTGTGTTACTATTGGTCAAGTCTACTTTATTTGAATCAATTGGGTGGATTTCAAAATTTTATCAATTTCGTATTAGTCAAAACTAATTAAACTATCTAAAACAAACTTATTAATTGAATAGGTTAATTAAATTTAAATATTTAATATAATCTCAGTTAGGACTCCAACCATAAATTGAAATTTCTTTAATCTTATTATTATTATTATTGTGATGAAATGATTATATTACGATGAATCAATTGAAATATTGATTTAATTAATGATTAAGTATAATAATCTTTGCCTAAGTATAGCATTTATGTAGCGTTTATATGTATCCAAATTCCCGCAACCACAAGCTATTGGATATTCCAGATTTAAGAAATTGACACGATAGGAAACAACTTTTGACATCAACAGGGATAAGTTTGTTACTTATGATATATATCGATTAGTCGTATCCACATTGTAGGCTTCTAATTTTACTCATGGTGGGTGCAACTCGTTTTTTAAGTATAAAGTTCAATTCAATGAAAAAGCTCCAGCAAGCATTCATTGGACCATAAATACCTTTGAAGTCTCAACTCGAGCTAATCTTATAAAATTTCTATTTGTAATTAATTACAGATATTTTTTTGTTTAAAATCTTAACATTTGTATGAGAATATGGTATAATTATTTGTCAAGAGAAAAAATTAATAATACGGTAAAAAAATTATAAATAAATATAATCCACTAAATTTTGTTAAAAAAGAAGTTTTAAAATAATTAATGTGAAATGTATTGACCATTCAAAATTTTTAAATATTTAATAGTAATATACATAAATGAATCCACTTATCTTAGACGTCGCAGGTTGGTTTGCAGCTTCTTAAGAGGGATTGCTTCTGGATAATGTGCACGTGAAAGTCTAACTTCATATTTTCTTTCTGTTTATATGATTTGACATATTTGTCATTTTAGTTTCAAAATTAATAATTTAATAAAAATATAAAATTGGATATAAAATTTATATTTAAACATGTGCGATGTATGGTATAACATCCTTTGTCATCTGTCACGTTATATATTTTTAATTGAAAAAGATATCCATAACGATGTTGAGATGAAAATAATTAATTTCAAAATAAGAAAAAGAATATACCATTTGTTAAAGATAATAAGCATTAAAGAAATATGAATTAAAAAATACGACGTGATATATGAGTAGGTATTCCCATATTATATGTTATATCAGTTGATATACTAAATTTGTATTTTTACTTTATAAATATAGAATTACTCTTCCATGTAAATAAATAAGTTATGTTACTCGTTAATCCTAGTCGGAGGGTTTCATTGGTGCCCCCTGATGTTTTCTTGAACCATAACAACCCAAATATTTTATATAACAACAATGAAACCCTTATTTATTATTTTACGAGACTAAAAATACCCATGGTTTGATTATTATTGAATAAATTAGTACGAATTCAAATAAAATTTAAATAAAATAAAAATTTTTAAGGAAAATCCTTTACCGTCGTAGAATCATCATTATATAAAAACATATAATGAAAAGGATAACTTAGGGGTATTTTAATCTTTTAACGTCAAAGTTATTTACAAAATCTTCGGGTTTTTATGTTATCTAATCAAACCAAGTTCCCTACAATGTCAAGGAATTGAAAGCAACCCCATATATACGTAATTCATAATTTTGAATTATTGGGAATGCATTTTTAAAGTAAAAGAGATTCTGATGTCACAAAATTGAATACGAACTAAAATTAAAATAGAATATGCTTGAAGAAAAGGTTAACGTGGATATATTCCAACCCTAGCTGGTTGAAAACAACTAACTTTCTTCGGTCAATCGATTCTATTCAACTTCATCAAAAATTTTGTTTCTTTTCATAATGTCGTTTTCTTAACGCAATCAAAGGGATATATATATATTGCTTAGCTTTAATAGTACGTGAGAGGAAATTAAATCAAATTAAGATTAACGCAAAATTAAAGAAGGATTATGAAGAGAAGAAAGAGTAACTATCGGTTTCGATTTTCAAAGTTTAATCTAATACAAATTTCAAAAGGGATAGGGGAATTATGAAAAATAAACAAAACTAATGATGCGAGTTGAAAAATATTAAATTTTATAATTTATATGATTTATATACTAGCATATCCCTTTTAAACCAAACGACTAAAATATATATGATTTATACGATTTTCAATCGATGGACCATCATCAAATAGTTATCAAACTCGTCAATAGTCATCTAAAAGTTATCGGATAGGTTGAACAGTTATCAAAAAATTATCAGACAATCATCAAAAAGTTATTTAAACTCGTTTAAATTCGTCAGACGGCCCGTTGATCAAAGAAAGTGACTTTTAGTTTATGAAAAATGAATATTTTAGTTGTTTTTTATATAAATAGATAGATAAATTATATAAATTAAAAAATTATTTTCAAACTCGTGATCTTGATTTTCGTTACTTCTCAACATTCAACGTAGGGAAAATCATTGTTTGTCCAGAAATGGTGTTTATATTTGGTTTGTGAACTGCCACTAATGTACGAAAATGATGTCGAAAAAGTCAATCAAGTGTATCCGGAATCCAAATTCAATAGCGTACTCAACTCATCATCATGATGTGTGTGGTCTGGTCAACTAAGAGACATGCATCCGTCTAAGAATCAGCCAAAGCTGAGACTTGTTAATTAACACTTGCTGCAATAATTCCAGCCATAATTCCAGGGAAAAGCGTGGAATAGCAAAAACAGCACTATCTCTGATCTGGTCTTTAACTCTTATAATTGTTTTTGATCTTATTGGCCAAGCTGCTTGATTTACATACATACATTAGTAGTATTCTACTTTGAGAGAATGGTGCTCGGCTGCTCCATGTAATCCTTAGCATAATTATAACATGCAAACAAACTTTCTTCATGCCAATTATATTTCTGTTGACAATTCTATTGGCTATTCAGTCTTGGCTTCGGCAATGCTTGAACAAATTCTGTTTAATTAGTTATTATTTTGTCAGGAAATTGAAGTCATTTGCATTTGCATTATTGCATATGTGCAGTGCCCTGTAGGGCACGTAAACTATATTATATAATTAAATTCTTAAAAAAAAAAAACTACAATTAAGTGATTTAGAAAAAAATCATATTTTTCAAAAAAATTAATCATCATAATCATAAAAAAAATTTAGTTTTTAACACTCTAAAATTCAAACGTTTAACAGACGACATTAAAAAAAAAAAGGCTAGTGATTTTTAGTGTCTATTACATATGACTCCCTCCAATTCAATAAGTTACTCAGCTAGTGATATGAACACGATTCGGCTTGAAAAATGTTCTTGGGCTGTCTCAGCCCAGTTTACGTTCTTAACACGTCCGAAAGTTGTCGGACCAAGCCCAACAATTTTATCCATGAAAAAGTAGGAAAGTTTGAGCTTACCACGTAATTCTCTGGATCTCATCCATTTGCTTAATCGTCTTGTTATCTTTTTGTTATTATTATAGTTTTACCCTCACTTCTCTGCGTATTAAATTGATGAAACTACTCGTTTTTGGTGTAAAACTTTAACAAAACATGTTATTTAGATGTACTTGATGCAAAGTTCAAATAATTCACGGCTCTATGAAAGGAAGTCAAGAAAACCATAGACATCGAATATTAGGTTAATTTAGTATTCGGATTCGAGGTTGCATCTTTGTGCTAATTGATTTAGTCTAAGACTTAATGGTATTCGAGTAAAATGTGCCTTCAAAATCCAACATTTACACTTTAGAAAATAATAAACAATAAATAATCAGAAGAATAATCTTGAAAAATAACAGAAGTGGTGGAGTTCTTGAATTTGGAGGTATGTTCTCTCCCAAATCCAAGGTTTGATTCTTTTGGTGTACGGAATAACCCATTAACTCGTATATCTAACTAATTAGGTGATCGTCAACCTGTCAATTAGCTGTACAATTAAAAAAAAAAGAAAAGAAAAAAAATTTAACTAGTTTTCCGAATATTGATGAGTCCTTTTACACTTTTTAAGGCTAAACATGAAGGCATGTAAGAAATACTTGATTGATAAAACTTACACAAATCATGTTCTAGAGTAAAATATTGTTGACTACTAAGTATATTTTTGCCCTTGAATATATGATCAAAGTTCAAGGGTTAGAGAGCATTGACTTGAAAATTTGATTCATAAATGATATGGCAATGTAAGAAAAACCCACCATTAAATTGCAGATTTCTCATAATTTACAAACTGAACCTCAATTTAACAGAATACTATCAAATTTTTGAAAATTAAAAAAGAAAAATTCACTTCGAGGAAAGCTCACTCTTTTATTTATCTACCTCTCAACAAGGCCTTCTCTGCAGTGTCCATCTCTTCAAGGATCCTGGCTTTTCTCTTAGTAGGAATGGGAGCAGTCGGTCCAAAGCTGATGTAATGTCCCGAAACAGCATTCAGTGCAGAGTAAATATCACGGAAGGAAGCTCTTCCAAGCAATGCCTTTTCTCTTCTATACTTGGCCACCCAAGAATTAGACGCATCTCTTAACTCGGAAACTGCGGTGGCCACATTTGGGTCGTTCTTGTCCATGGTGATAGTAGTTCTGACTTTGCTGATAACCTGTTCAGTGTCTTTCACGTACTCTTCATCACCCGCAGCAAATGCTGGGGCTAGAGGAAACAGGAACAGAGGAGAGAGGATGCTGACAGATAGAGTCAAGAACTGGCGTCTGAGTGGTTGTTGTCGCTGTTGTTGTTGCAGCTGCGGTGTTAGAGTGGCGTTGGCGGTGGTGGTGGCGGGTTTGGGCTTGATGGAGGAGAGAGGTTGTGGCTTGGAGGATGGTGTTACGAGCGTAGGTGAGGCCATGGTGATTTGTTATGGTGGGCAGAGAGAGTGAGGAAAGGAGAGACTGCGTTTTTAGTGAGTAAGGGGACGAGAAACTGGGTTTGTGCCACGTGGACTTATCACCTTATCTTAGTTTTGGTTTAATGGATGAGGGAAGACCCAATGGTATCTTAGTTCTTAGATATATAGATCTGCTTCATGTGATGTGTCCCCTCCCTCAGCTTGTTTTGTTACTTGTTACACATAAATCAAAACCTGGAGAAAAAGGAAATTTCTGCTTAACAAAAGTAATAATCTATTTGTGTCTTTGATTTTGGTACAGTTGGTAATTCCATTTTCTTCGATCATCGCTTAAATAACAATGGAAGAAATAAGCATTTTTAGAACTTGGATTTTGACATCATTTGTTACATATCGACTTTTGGGTCTAAACAGAGTAGATTGTTGGGCTAACAATTTAGAATGATGGGCCTTCATTATCCATCCAGGTCTGCGATTTGGAAGTTAAAACTTGAACAAGATGGGATGGGCCATCTTCAAAGAGTAGTTGATTGAACACTAAAGTAGTTTTGAAAATTGGAATGCTTTTAGTGATTTCGAAACGTTTTCAGTTGATTCAAAATAATGGCATGGTTTAACTCAAAGCAAATAAAAGCATTGTTTAGATTTTGACCACACTTTTTTCGAAGATTGTAAAGTATGTACATATATGCGCTAAATGCTTAAATGCTTTCCTTAAAAAGAAGAAAAAAAAAAAAACAATAGCATTAAAATGCTTCCTATAAACATTTCAATCATAAACATAATTTTACTTTGATTTGTCAAATATATTCTTTCAAGCATCTCCATTCTTGAAGCACATCTTGTTCGTTGTGCTGTTTAATCATTGAATAGAAGTTTCGTTGAGGCTTCACCTTGGAAGTAGTTGGACAAGATTTTGAATCATGACCCATTGGCCCAATCAAACCTTTCTGCTTCCATCCATCTTGTTCTTGCACATTGCAGATTACCCCACCATATGCTAATGCTATTAATACTTAAAATATTGGAAGACAAACTGATATTTACTTCATAAAGAAGGTGCATATAGGCTTGGAGTTTATCTGACTTTTAATCATGTTTCTTTGTACCCTTTCATTATAATTTGTAAAACCTTTTTTTTTGGGGGGGACTATAGTATATAAGTTAACAGTATTTTATTCTCATATTGCTTTTCCACGCATTCTAGGAGATATCAGTAAAAGAAACTAAAAAAATATACCATTACTAAGTTAAAAGTATTTGTTGGAATAATTATATGTGGATTAGTATAATCATATTATTATATATAGTACATTAAAGATAATTATATGATTAATTATGCATGCAATTATTTAAAGGTCATAATGGAATGGATACGCATTATTAACTAGCTTAAGACCCTTGATACATTATTTCTTCTTAAACTTGGTCGGCCCATTGGGCCAAAAGATATAAATACACAATTGAAAACAAAGCCCAAAAAATCCAAGAATTATTAGGGTATGAGTAACTATAAAAATAATTTGTGTATAGTTATGGTCTACGTAAACCACAAAAAAAAGAAGAAAGGGTTTTTCTTTATTTTACCTCTTATAATCTCTCTTGTTTACTTGTTTATAGTCTTGTAGCTCAATAATGGTATCAATGTAAGATGAGAACTCAACACAAAGCATTGGAGGTAAACTCTATAAACCTTAAACTAATTGATATACCTTAAATATCAATAGATAGTTACGGATTAATAAACATTTTTTTTCTTGATGATTTGTGTGTTCGATCATGTTTGTTGTGCTCGTTAGAGAATGAAAATAACATTATTATCATCTTAAAACTATCGCAATCTACAAGTTTTAAATATAGGTTTACGTATGTTAATATCTAGCAAAAACTTATGATATTAATATTTGCAGCCGGCCAAACTATGAAGAGTTAGTTATAATAATGAGATTTTCCTGTGCATTTGGGGATCGATGAAACGAAAAATTTTATCGAAGTGTTTCAGTTTCAAGGAGTAATACAAGAGAATTGAATTGGGTTAAGAACAAAATGATGTATCTAAACAAACATTGTTAAAAAGGAAAAAGAACTTGAAGAGGATGAACATGGTACATAATAGAAAGAAGAGCAAAGTGTGCTATGATATCAATGTTACTCTCCATCAACATGGAAAGCACCATAACAAAGAAAAGAGATATAGGGCCTACATTTTAGACTATTTGTTGTAAAGTTAGAGAGCATTATGGTAAAGCAGTGAAAAAGGTTGTAGAGAAAAGATATTAATTCTTCCAATCACTACTCAGATGAGAAAAAAGAGAAAGAGAAAACACAAATAAATTCTGTCTGATTTTTTTTTCCCCAAAAAAGCTTGAAGAAAACCACCAAAAGTTAATGGATATCTTCATTGTGGATTGTTTTGTCCACTTTCAAAATTTGATACATAAAATCCAAATTAAAATCCTCTCTTACAGCCCAAAAGATAAGAATA
>JANLJB010030252.1:0-22171 GCA_026212285.1 Bursera cuneata | reverse complement strand
TCTCCTTCTCCTTTGTGTAGGACTCCTCAAGATGGTTGTCATGTCTCGAACGTTCATTTGGATATGTGGCAAGGTCCTGGGGATGTAGCAACTTATTTTTAGGTTCTTTAATGGAGTAAACACTATTTTATATCATATAATGGATGTTTGCCACTTAAACTGTCCTACAATTGAGAAGATTGAGACAGTTGTTTTATCCTTCTCTGAGAAACTGCTTCCGGGATATTAACTATAATAAACAAATAAAATATGCAACTTTGTGATTTGGTAAGACACTTTTATAGTGTTAAAATAAGTATCGTGAGTTTTGAGTACCATTATTTTAAATTATTGAGAAATAAGTACTGTATTGTCATACGATTAAGAAGATCGAAACAATTATTTTGTCCTTTTATGAGAAGCTTCTTACTAGATGTTAACTATAACAACAAATTAAATATGCAACTTTGTGATTTGGTAAGACACTTTTATAGTGTTAAAATAAGTATAGTGAGTTTTGAGTACCGTTATATTAAATTATTGAGAAAGAAATACTATATTGTCATACAATTCTTTTGTGAGAAACTTCTTACGAGGTGTTAACTATAATAACAAATGAAATATGCATCTTTGTGATTTGGTAAGACATTTTTGTAGTGTTAAAAAAAATATAGTGGGTTTTGAGTACTGTTATAATGACCAATTGAGAAATAAGTACAGTAATATCATACAATTTAAAAGATTGAGACAATTGTTTTATTTTTTTTAGATAAACTACTTATGATGTGTTAACTATAACAACAAATGAAATATCGCAACTTTATGATTTGGTAGGACACTTTTGTTGTGTTAAAATAAGTATAGTAAGTTTTTGAGTAATGTTATAATAAATTATTGAGAAATAAGTACTATGTTGTCATACAATTGAGAAGATTGAGACAATTGCTTTATTCTTTTATAAGAAGTTACTTTCGAGGTGTTAACTATAACAACAAGTAAAATATACACCTTTGTGATTTAGTAGGACACTTTTGTAGTGTTAAACTAAGTATATTGAGTTTTGAATACTGTTATAATGAACAATTGAGAAATAAGTATTATAATGTCATATAATTGAGAAGATTGAGATAATTACTTTGTCATTTTATGAGAAGCTGCTTCTGAGGTGTTAACTATAATAAAAAATGAAATATATAGCTTGGTGATTTGGTAAAACATTTTTGTAATGTTAAAATAAGTATAGTAACTTTTGAGTATTGTTATAATGAAAAAAGTAGTGTCGCAAATGATTTCTTAAATGAAGTATTATATCCGAATTTGAGATTTGTGGTGAACTCAGTATTTTTATTGTAATGGCCAAAATTTAAATGGTATGTTGAAAAGTATTAATTTCAATTATTATTATTTTGATATTTGTCTTAATAGCATGTAAAAAACAAGTTTTAAAAATTTACTTTTTTTTTCTTTTTCTTATGTTTTAAAATATTATCAAATATAGTAACCAATTTCATAAGGTCATTTGTTAACGAAGGGAAAATGATTTGATAACAAAATGTTCAACCATTTTTTTAATACCATTTTATCCTTTTTGGTTAATAAATAATTGAGAAGTCTATGACTATATAATTAAGTATAAAGGGATGTTTTAATAATTAACTAATTATAATTTTTTTATTATTTAATCAATTAATGAAGTGAAGAAACCAAGCAATTTATTAAAAAATTAAATAATTTCTATATTAAATTTTTAATATTTAACTCATACAATTTAATATGATAAAAAAAAATTGAACAAGTGATTATTATTTTATTTATTTATTTTAATTTTTATAAATCTAATGCATAAATAATTGAGTAATTATCATTAATCACCCTTACATTTTTCTTTTTTTTTTCACTTATATGAAACTTTTATCATTTTTAAGTTCTCTCACCCTTAGGTTTTGAAAAAATCTTTTTTTTAATCATTCAATTAAAAATTCTGTTAGTTAACATCTATTAAACTTCATATTTCAATAAATTTATTATTTTATCCTTACTAACACATAAAAATAACTAATTTATTAAGGACAATATTAAGTTAAATGATCAAATTATCTTTAAAATAAATATCAATATATATTAATATTATTCATAAAAATTAATTTTAATATGTGTTAAAGGTAATATGATCATTTAATTTAATATTGTTTTTTAAAAATTAAGTTATTTTTTTATACGTATTAGTAAAATTAATTAATAAATTTAATATTAGTTAATAGATATTAATTAATAAAATTTTTGATTAAAGAATTTGAGAATTGATTTTTTTTAAAAAATTAAGAATAAAAGAAGATAAAAAAAATAAAAGTATTGCGTGAGTGAAAAAAAAAAAAACAAAAAGTCGAAGTGATCGATGATAACAACCCATAAATAATTATAATGTATGCTCGAACGCCGAACTGACGATCTTTCAACTGACTCCGTCAAAAATTCAAAAAACAATAATAATTTTGTTTTGACGTCCTTTTTTCTCTGGAGGTATAAAAACAGAAAGAGCCATCCAATTTTGTAGTTTTATTGTGATGTGGTGATCGACGGCTCCTTTAGATATCAGATTTATCATCCTTTCTTTCGTCACCGTAAGTTTATTATCTTCTTCTTACTTAGATCTGAGCTATTGAACAATTTTATTTGTATTTGTAAATCTCAAATTGTATTATGTTGGTATTAATTTACCAGATCTGATCTCTTGAATTCATTTTATTTTGTGAAATATAAACTTGAATTGAATTGATTTGATTTGATGATCAGAAATAAAGATGGGGCTGTCTTTCACCAAGCTTTTCAGTAAGCTGTTTGCTAAGAAGGAGATGCGTATTCTTATGGTTGGTCTTGATGCTGCTGGTAAAACCACAATCTTGTACAAGCTTAAGTTGGGAGAAATTGTCACTACCATCCCTACCATTGGTATGTAAATCTTTTCTTTTTTACCTGTCAAGTTTATTATTCTCTTGTTTACCATTTATGTTAATGCTATTCCCAGTTTATTTAAATCTGTTGTAGCACAAGAAAGGAGGCGAGTGCCCAATGTCTCTTTATTTTGAAGATATCAAATACTGGGGATTGCTTTTGTATAGTATTCGTGAATAGTTTAAGTTATTTCTTAAATTGCTTTTTAGTTTATAGTTTAGGAGTCGTGAAAACAAAYAATGTATTTGTAATTCTGTTATTACTTTTGAGTTTTTTTTTTTTKTTTTTAATRGTAAAATGTTTMTTTTTATATGTTATGGCAGGTTTCAATGTGGAGACTGTGGAGTATAAGAACATTAGCTTCACTGTCTGGGATGTTGGTGGTCAAGACAAGGTAGATTACCTTTTTCTTTGTAATAAGATTTCCCCTTTGTTCTTTTTATTTTTTATGACTTGAATTATGACTTTTAATGTAGTTTCAATCCTTTCAAGCAGATTTGCTTGTTTGAATCTTTATTTCTTAGCACTTAATATAATCTTAAGCTAAAATAGCACTTAAGCTAGATTATCTCCTTCTAGTTGTATTCTAGTTTCTTCCTTGTTTTAGGCGAGGTGAGGAAATTCCGACCCATGCCTGTGTTGACAAGTGTGTGCTTCCTGTTCTGGTTGAGAAGCCCTAATAACTCATTTTCTCACTAAGATCATTGTTTTATTTATTGGATTAGCAATAAAACCGAGCCTCATTTGTAGATATTTGTTTGACTACTGTTTTCAGATTCGACCTTTGTGGAGACACTACTTCCAAAATACACAAGGGCTTATCTTTGTGGTTGACAGCAATGACAGAGATCGTGTTGTTGAGGCTAGAGATGAGCTTCACAGAATGTTGAATGAGGTATAGGGGCTTTTTGCACTTGTGCTGATCTTTCATAATTTAATCGAGTTGAATGTATCATTTATCAATTTTGCTGGAATCCGGAAGTGACCTTGTTGTGAAAATATAGGATAGTAATGTTATCTCTTTTTGTGGGCAGGATGAATTAAGGGAGGCTGTGTTGCTTGTGTTTGCAAACAAACAAGATCTTCCAAATGCTATGAATGCTGCTGAGATCACTGACAAGCTCGGCCTTCATTCTTTACGACAACGCCACTGGTAAAGTCTATAAATACTCCTCTCCAGAGGAAAGCAAAACAAACCTATAGAAACACAAACAAGTTTCTGATTTTTTTATTTTTTATCTCACAGGTACATTCAGAGCACCTGTGCCACTTCTGGGGAAGGACTGTATGAAGGACTGGACTGGCTCTCAAACAACATTGCTAGCAAGGTATTTGTGTGTAACATCTACATTCTCCTATGCTTCCATCTGAACTTGCATCAGTAGATTAGTTTTAGGGTTTTCTCTAGTTTTTCCTAATTCACTCTTGTCTTTCTATATTTCAGGCTTAGTGGACTGCAGGTGGTCATTTTTTCAGTGATTAGTACAGATGCAGTCTAGTTTTGGCTTGTAGATGTTCCCGACTTGCTATTATTGCAAATTCTAATATTCGTTTCGAAATTAAATTTTTTAATCTCTGGTGGGAGAAGAGATATTTGTTCTTTTGCTCTTTTTATTTGTTTCTCATACTTCGGTAACAATTATTTTGTTGAATTACATAGACATTGCAAATAAAGTCTTTTTGCTCTATGTCAAAGATAAGAAAGTGAATTTTGACTTCAGCAGGGCCCTCTCCCTTCCTCCATCAAACACAAAGAGGAATTGCGAGCATTTAGCATACTTCATGAAGCCGTTACAAGGTAAAAATTATTTACCAGTAAACATTTCTTTAAGGAAACGAGGGATTACATTACTTGAGCCACCCCCAACAGTATAGGTTATAAGAAATCATAACAAATTGGTATTTGTGCGTGCTTTGACTTGATGTCAAGCTTCATTTTTCTTAATTTTAAAAGTTGTGCCTTAAATTGGTCGAATTTACAAATGATGCCTGGTGAGCGTAACCGTAAGTCGGAACCAGCCAAAAGTTTCCTGGAAATGATACTATATAAATCGGTTAAGTGGCTAGTTGTTGATTCGATTCCCGAGGAGATGAAGCTTCAAGCATTGTCTCCAGAGTATCTGTTTTTTTAAACAGATCCATAAATCCGTGTTAACTTTTCATATTTAGATCTTGGAACTTCTGTCTCCAGAGGTAATAAGAATGCCTGAGATTAATACACTTGCATAATTTGTTCTTGAATTATTAACATAATGATGAATCTTAATACAGTAACAATAATGCATAATAACGTAACAAAACTATCTAATTAATGAAGTTTGTTACATTATCATGCATTATTGTTAAAAGGGAGCAAAGATATAATCTTAATCACCTAATAAGTACATCCAAGACTCAACAGTGACTAGTGCAATGTCAGATAATCAAATCATTTTCTGGTTATCATCTTTCAAAGGAGAAGTGGTAGACGATGGTCCCTTGAAACGGTCTTCGGACTTTTTTGTCTTCTTGGTTGCATCATTCACCAACTTTACCATACTCCTATAATCCTTCTTGTCAGCTAACGAGTAGGCAGTCCTTAACTTGCCTAATGTTACCGTATAATCACACAGGCAAGACAAGAGGTTGTTCTTTGTTATAGCATGTTTTTCTTTTTGCAGGAGATGATTGAGAACCTTTTGGTTGAATCTTGCTTGTGCAGTTCCCAAGACAACAGCAGTTACTCCAAGGTCTTGCATATTTGTCTCTTTGGATCTTGTGAAATTCTCTAGAGTAGTTTTGCACAATTCGGGGTTTAGAGTTCCCTACAAAGTGCACCATCTACATCTTTGGATAAACGGATTTGGAAAGTCTGTGCAGAAGATGGGTATTCGAAGAAGAGCCAAACCAATATGAGAGGAAGCGTAAAAGAAAAAATTATGGACGGCCATTTCTTGGTTCCTTGGATGCCAAGTTGTCGTGATGGGGGACTTTAGTTTCAAATTATAGTTGATTAGCTAGAGCTTAGAATAGAGGAACGGAGTTTAAATGGTTCATGCATCAAGTGCCTATGCCGTGTTCTTTATATCACAACGTAAACAACACAAAGTTAAGTGTAGTAATTAAACTGCAATTGTGGAAAAAGCTGTCAAAAACAGTTAAGGAAATATATGAAAGCGAGAAAGAACAAGGTTAGGGTACGCAAGGGAAACGAATGATAAAAGAGACTACGACGAAAGCTTTCGAGGAATTGTGCATCGCACACTGTAATCGAAGTAGACAGATTTCTGGTGTTAGATAAAAATTGATGCAAATTATTATGTTTAGTGTCATATATTTGTAATTTTCACTAATCTAATATGATTTTAATTAAATTACTTTAGGGTAGAAAATTTGTAAGGACAATTTCTAAGTATATTATTACTCAATTAAATATAACTCCTTTCAATCCAGTCTCCAATTTTCATTTTTTGAGTTGGTAAATTGTTTTCCACAAAAAAGGAATCTCAAGACTACACGAATCCCTAAACTTTTTTTTTTCTTGAATAATGATTTGGAAATCCAATCTTATCAATGTTAAAGTGGTTGAACATGTTTCTTATATAGTAGCAATATTAAGGAATCATCTACGCGTGATTATGAGGGAGAAATATCACCTTGCTGATGCTTATAAAGTATTCCTGACATGTTTAATAAGCCGAATCCACAGAATGTGTTCTATAATCTCATCTTAAATAGGGTTAAATCAAAGGAATTAAAATATATATATATATATATATATTTTTTTTTTCTTTTATTTGGGGGGAGGTGGTTAGGTTATTTTGGAATGAGAACGAAAAAAGCATCCAGGTAGAATATCATAAAACAAAATAAAAACACCACAAAGAACCTGAGACTTGTCAAAGGATGAAGGCATGAAAAGCCAATTCTGTTGTAGGAGAGCTGACATGGCTTTAGCAATGGCTGCTTCATCAGATCTCCACCTTTCATTTGGCTCCCTCTGCTCTACCTCTTCAGGCTCAGGCATGTTGTTTTCACAAGACTGAGCAACTAATAATAATAACCTCTGTTTGTTAAACTTCGGCATCAAAACAAAGAAGTTCAATACAATACAGAAGAATAAAAATGTGTAGGCGTCGGATAGGTGAATGCAGGAGCTCCTTGTTTTTTAGGCAAGCGTTACCCTTTCTATCGTCGAAAGGGTCATGACTTCAAGCCTCCATGACTATCATATTTATAACTAAAGTTCTATAAAATATGTCAACATTTAATGCGCACGATATAGAGACACCAAACTAAAAAAAGAAAAAAAGAACCAAGTTTCAGAATTTTTGCCTGACTTAGACTCTTAGATACAGACACCGGATAGAGTCATAAAATTCCCCTCACATAGATAACTGGAAGAACATACTGTGCTGAGGAAAGGCATTCAAGAATTTTGAGATTATCTCCTGTGATGGCAAGCTCTGTCCTTGCATAAGAACATTGTGGTATCTCTCTATCAAAGATGCTATAATTTTCAACTGCTCAACCTTTTCTAAAGAACCTGTAGACACATTAGAACAGCCAATAAATTCAAGCGTAAGGGGGAAATTTTCACTAACAATTGCATTTAAGTCTAGCATAAACTATAGAGTAATCAGCTCCCAGGCCTACCAAATGCAGAAAATTTTACAAATATGACCATCCTCCTATGTGATTGGTTTCACATGCAAACATACATCGCACATAAAAACATATTACAGAAAATGAATAGAAGAAGTCTGTGCCTAAGTTATATACTTCATAATACCAAATAAAGTTCAAATAAGAAGGTTCGTTTTCAACAAGAAACCGCAAACTCTTTTACTTTGCTTCTTGTATTGACACGTCCACAAAACTTCTATAATTTGTATTGAGTTAATAATCCACTTGCCATAATCGAAATTAAATAAAATTTTTAAGATAACAAGAGAGTGTAAAAGAGAGTCTTGCAAGCATTTTTCTTTCTAAGTAACTTAGTTATCAAACAATATCTTATGAGGCACTCCAAACTATGCTTCAGGCCGAAATGAAATTTCAAAAGCAAACGGTGAGCAAAAAATACAAGCCAATGGACTTCAGAAAATTTGAACACTCAATTTTGTCATCGGTAAAATAGCATAGATTAAATTAGCTTCAATATCCTTTTCTACATCCAATGGCCTGCAAATGATTTTTTGACAATGTAGTACTCTGAAGAATTTAACATTTCTTACAAAACAACGCATTAAGAGGCTTACCCAAATCGATTTCATGTTCTTGATCTTCTACGTCCCCTTCTTCAACAAGTTTATTATCTTCCAAGTCAACAGCTGCCTTAGCATACCTTTCCAAAAACTCTTCTTCAGTTTCTTCACATTCATCATCTTCAGAATCCTAATAAGAAAAAAGAAAACATGAAATCATCCTCCAAATATCAACTCCACGTGAGAAAATGAATCATTGTACTTGAAACACAAAAAGCCTAATCCACACATATATCCAATTTCAGCTTCATTGACCAATTTATTTCTGAACCTCAATTAAAACATTGCGCGCAAACCACATATAGACAGCATTGAATGGAATTTTTATTAGTATTAAGTATTTTGGAAAGTCAAACCTCATCATCATCATCATCTTGGCTTTCCCCCTCATAATCTTCATCGTCAGCTTCCTCATCATCTTCTTCATGATTTTCCATTTCTTCCTGTAATTCTTTTAGTTGCAGAGATGCCTCCATTAGTGAAGCATAGCAATCTCGTAACAAACTACCACTTGGATTCCCTAAACCTAGAAGCCGCTCAACCACTTTGGCTAGTGTCAACACTGAGAATTAAAATCATTAGTTACGCCTTTCAAACTGATGAATTTCATAGAGTGAAAGAAGATAAAAGAGTAAAAAAAATAAAAAATTGAAGTGGTGTCTCAACCAAAAGTCGGAATTTGAACTTTACAAGTCTTGAAACATCAAGAGTAATAATAGTAGGTTGTCAAATAGCATCTTTTCTTAACAACAAAGTAAAAACAAGCCGATTGATTTTTGTGGATGTCATGTGAGGAATTCTGAAAGCCCAATACATTTCTGTCAATCCAAATCAAATAGTTGAATTCAGGTCATGACAACAGTTCTAGCAACTATATTGGTTAAATTTCAATCCAGCAAAAATTTTAAAGTCGGACACTCTTAATCAGTCAGGTGTTGCTCCAAGGCACCATTCTACGCAGAAGTCAAACAAGTATAATCAGAAAAATCTAGATGTGAAACAGTAGCAATTATATGAAAAACAATGTTCAACTACTTCGCTATTTTGACCAATACAAATCATCTATTGAGAAAGTAGAAAGGATTATTAAGCAATACGCTAACAACAGAACAACTAGCTATATATACATCCAACTATGTGGCAGTAATTAAAAAGAGACTGTTTTCCCAAACTTGTTCAATATTCGGGAAGGAACTAACCAGCCAATTTAATCTCTGACTCCACGGACGGACCAGCTTCAAAAGAGCTACTGCAGACAAAAGCTAGTGCAGATCCCCAGATTGCAAAGCCTCCATCTTCATCCTTCTTTAAAATCCCCTCCACTATATCAGGATAACACAGATAGCATGAGGATATAGCAAGCAACAAAGGGTTCCACAGCGGACAAGGCTTGCTTTGAATTACTCTAAAACGAGCAAATGCCGACCTGCTGAAAGCAACTGCCAATGACTGTTTTACACCTTCCGTTTCAGACGAGTAAATTGGAGCATGTAACAGGGTATGGACACATGAGCACGCCCTCCATGTTGCAGATGGATATTGTAAAATGGCCTCACTGAGAAAAACAGCAATGCCTTCAATGATAGAGCGCTGTGGCACAGGTGGAGCAGGAGGAGGTGGCATCTCTCTAACAACAAAATTCTTCACTCCATATTTACAATGTAGACTAACAACCTCCTTAATGCAGTCAAATACTGATAAATCCTCTGTTTCTTCCCAAGCATGCCAGTCAGCAATCAGATCAGTCCAAACTAATAACAATTCTGATAATTTAAGCTCTGCAATCACATTGCTTCCAGAGACAGAGAGCATGATAGATCTCAGTAATGTTGAAAAATCATCTATGCATGATGGAGGGGGAGAAACTTGACCATCCTGATCCTTGTCAAGTAATTATTATGCGTTAAACAAGCAAGAATAATTACAAAAAGTTATAAATCATCTGACTAGAAAAGGCAAAAGAAAAAGACAAATAAACAGGATATGTCAATTTTGAAACTTTTTTTTTTTTTAATTAACAGAATCATAGAGTAGAATGTTTCAAGTCAAAAGCAAAATTCTTTCTTTTCTCTATTGGAGTGAGTATGAGAACGATATTCAAGTAGACAATCATGAAAACAAACTGAAAACATAATCCTAGTTTCTTATAAAGAGAAAGTACCAGTTTTCCAATATATCACAAGGAACTTAAGACTAACCGAGGGATGAATGCGTGTCAGCCAAGCCTGTTGCAAGAGCGCTGACAATGCTTTAGCAATTGCAGCTTGACCAGACACCCACTTTTCACTTGACTCCTGCTGCTCATCCTCTTCAGGCACTAAATTCTCCCAAGAGTGAGCCATTAATGACAATGACGCAAAGCCCCGTTCAACCACCTGTTAGGAATACCATGTTCATTCATCATGTGATTTTGCTACATCTAATAACAACAAAACAGTCAAATAGTCACACAGCTCTTTTTCAATGTAAAACTGTTTTCATTGTTCTTCCTTTTTTTCCCAGGTACAGGTTATTAAAATCATTAAACTAAACAACAGCCTAGCCACAGGAATCTACACATACTTGTGGCCATGGCTCTAAACTGGGATTTATATGCTTCGAGATTGCACCAACCAATGACGAAACAATATATGGAATATGATCTGCAATGCTCTCGTTTGCAGCCCCTACCACAGAGCTGAGAAGCTCAAATAAAATGGAATTCTCTTCATCTTTATTACCAATCCCACCAACTAGAACTTGAATTACAGGATACCACTCAGGTGGCAGGTAATCATTCTGGAAAAAAAAAAACATAAAAGCTAGGTGAGTAACCAGAAGCACATGTTTCTCAATATGCAATCCAAGATGTGATTCTGATGCATACTTCAAGAAGCCCAACAATCGCCCCAGCTGCAGAAACCTGCACAGGATAACAAGAAGTATCCCCCTTATCTGGCATTGCCAATGCCTTGAGCAATGAGGAATAAACATCTGCACTTACATCCTGAAAGCAAGACTAAAAACTCAGAATGGAAAGCACGTAAGGCTGGTACATAAAATTAAAAAGACAAATCAGCGCTAAAAAGTGGTATAGGAATATTTAGGCAAATGTGAAACAACTAAGTGAATGCTGAAGTACAATGATTATGGACAAATGAAATGAGAAGAAAAGCATAGGAGCACTAAACAATCTCACTTCAGGTAGACAGGACCCAAGCTCTCCAAGTACCCAGTTCGCAGAGGCAACCAAGTATGGCGTGCAAGCAGACACAGCATACAATGGTAGGACCCGTCTGTGAACCAGATTTATTGTGTATTCAGGTTTCTGCTCCCTTAGAAACTGCAAATGTAAAATTCAAAGTTGAAAATCCTCATTTGTAGATTCTCACTGATTGAACAAATAGAGTTACATTTCCTTACATCTTGCAGGCCACCGTATGCCATCAGAACTCCAAAATAACTGCACAAGTTGATAGAGTAACAGAATGAGATAAACACCCAATAAATAAATAAAATTTATAATAAAAAAAGAAACTGAAATAAGCATTTAAATTACAAGTAATTAGCGTCTCTCGAAAAGAAGAAAATGATGATCAAAAGAATATGAGTTGAAAAGTGCAATACACAATAAATACATAAAAAGAGAGATTTACAAGTAAGAACGTCCATGGTTGATAATTTACAGTTGAGATTTGTGCTCAACACAAGATCCTCAATTCTTACTTATTTGAGTACATAACGACACTTCCCTCCACTTTTGTTTCAATGAACCAATTTTAATTCGAAATGCCCACACAACAGCAGAAAATTGATACAATGCACATTCATCCGGCACCTTTTATACCTCAGCAACAAAGGAATTCAACCAACTTGAAAAAAAAAACAAGGGGACAAAAAAAAAGGAAAAAATCGGTACCGGGTATAGAGACTGAAGGTTAAATCATTTTCTCAGAAGATTTTATGTCCTTTTTGAAAATGTTAATGATGCTTTTCATAGTCAATCAATCCAACCTCTAGTTCATGAAAGTGAAAGAACCAGAGAAAACAAAGACAGAAATTATTGCAACCAAACCCTAGCAGCCAAGTTCAATATACATGCAGTTCTTAGTGAAATATATTACTATTACTTTCAGGAGCTTGAACTACAGAAAATGGAAGATCAGAATATCTACAAGACATGCTTGCAAACTCACTCTTTCTGAATTTTAGAATCAGATGCATTAGCATCACAAGGAATGGGAAACTTTGACAAAAATGGAAGCACCAACAACTCTCCCATAGAATGATGCAGATTATTTTTCTTGCTTTTTTCACCTTTCTTACGCTTGCATGAAGTTGAAGAACCATTAGTAGTTGCTCCCATTGGAGGCCCCTGTAAGCAGTAAATGACAAACTAAACAATAATTCTAGTAAAAAGTACAGCTGGGACTTATTACATATGATCAAGTACAACCTTTGACATTGAAATAACACCCAATAAGTTTATAGCACTTTTTCTGGCTGTAAATAAATCTTCCCTCCATCCAGAAACTTCTTCCTGTATACCAACAAGGAAAAGGTCAACGATAAATAAACAAAATGGTTATTGAATCAGTAACGAAACAGTTTCATACAAGTTCAGAAGGAAGATTCTTCCGTATGTACTCATCTGCATCTTCTTCCCACTCCGAAATATCCTGCTTGCAAGGACAGCCAAAAAAATTAGATATATTGTTAACTAAGCAAACTTTTAACCTTCAAAGAGATTTTCAAATGAAGGTACACATATTTCCCCTTTCAAATATCATAGTGTTTCTATGTATTTTATATATATATATATATATGTATATATCACCATTATGAGAAAGCATACCTTTTCATTTAGTGACAATGCTGGGAAGATTGCATTGCCAAACAAAAATGAAAAATGGGGTGAAACTAATCTCCATCCCTGTTTCAAGTGAATTGAAAACGTCAAAGTTGGAGAAATGAAATGGTCCATATACAAACAACACTATGACGAATAAGAGCTTGCAAGAAAACCACTTAGGGAATATTGAACAGTAAAACAACAAATATAGAAGTAGTTACTGGGCCTGTCTCCAGAACATGTGAAATCACATCAAAAGCTAATGATACAATCCTCTCTTGCAGGAAATCAAGCTTCTGCACAATAAAAATCATTATTCAAATTGTTAAATCCAGCAAAGCAGCAAAGAGATAGCTATAGGGACAATAAACCAGTAAGAAAAGTGAGTAAAAATCAGGTCATGAGTCACATTCATATGTGAATCATATGAAAAATCAATATGTAAAAAAAAAATGTAAAAAACAAATTGTATTGTCTTTTTCTTTTAAAGGGAAATGAAAAATAAAATAAAAAAAGAAATAGAAGAAGAAGCCTAATTGCAGAGCTAAGTTTGGGCTTGCAATCAAGATAGGCCCTTCGCCATAACACATCATGCTTGCAAACAAAAGTGCATAACAACTATAAAGCAATTGGATTTGATAAAATTAAAAGCAAAACTTACACTGATGTTTGTGCTATATTTGACTATTTGTAAAACACAGTTTGTTATATCTGGCATTAACCTGAAAAAATAAGGCAACAAGTATGAAGACTAACTGTCCATTGTTTAATCTAACAGAATTAAATGGCAAACAAGGTTATTACTTATCAGAATACTTTCGGTGCCGGGTGACCAAAGCACAGAAAATGAGCAAACTCCTCTTCCCAGTTTTCAACCTCAGCAAATAATTATCTTTCAGGATAATACCACCATCAAAATTCAACGAACCCAGAATTGCAATCAGATTACGACAAAATGAAGGCAAATGAGGAGCCAAAGCAGATGGCATGTAAGACCTTACCTATAAAACTAATCATAATTCAAAAGAAATGCCAGAAGAAAAAGAAAAATACAATGAGTATGCAAGATAAACCATAGGGGCATTTAAGTATATGTTAAAGTGAAATTGAAGTGAAACAAAAACAAAACAGTAATAAGTTGACGTACACCAACTGTTATATAATACCCAAAATAAATTATACAAAATGACATCTCAATCTTTCAATTTTGGCTTCTTAAGTATTATAAGAACTTATGAGTACCATTGGGAAGATAGAAGGGAATCATTAGAAGGCTTATTTTTTCATAGAAAGCTATAAAACAACAAAGAAATATACAAGGCCGTGCTGTTATTGCATCCCAATAAGATAGCTAAAACAGAGAACTTTCTTTATCAGCTGCCTTTACGTGATATATTGATATCAATGCAAATAAAATGTTATTCAAGGATTCCCCATTTACCAACTGAATTAGAGACAAAAGTACTTACAGAAAAATATATGCATTTGCACACAAGGAGAAGGATCTTCTCTGTTTCCTCTTCTGCTAAACCATTAGCAGCCAAAACCTGTTTCACACACCTCACAATGCATTACCGTCATAAAGTGGTCAGTGGAGATGAGAGAGGTGGCAAAGAACAGAAAATGGAGAACCTTTTCAACAAAACGATGAAATACTGCCAGCATGGGCACAATAATCTCCTTGGCAATTAGCTCAAGTTGTGGTGGTACTGGCTCCTTGGCAACTTTAGGGTTCAAAAAGTACTGCCAGGAAAACTTTTAGTTAGAAGCCACCAAGTAAAAGCAACACCTAATTATTAAGAGTCTAAAGCATTGTCAAGTCATATACCATCCATAAAGAGAAAAAGCGATCCAATTCTTAATATCATAGTAAGCTAAATGAAAGAAAATGCACAGAAAGATAGGAAAATAGGAACACGAATGAACATCTCAAGAAAGATATAATTTGGAAGCATCAAGTTGGAATGATATCTACAGCAGAAAGCCAAAAAAAATGGGGCAGAGAAACAGTAAGAGAAATGAATGTGAAGCTATTTATTAAGAAATATAAATCAACATCGTCATGTATATGTTAACAATGATATCTACATTTTCCACATACTTATCAAAATATTCAAAGTTTCCGTTCTTAAAATCAATCCAAGTAAGTTAACCTCAAATCTTTTAGACATCACCCAACTGGATTTTACATAATCCATCATAAATAAAACTGTTGGTCCCACAATCTTACAGCCACATTGAAAAAATAAAATGGAACAAAATATAAGAAAGTCCATTCATAAATGGAAATAAAATAAACACCTGGAAAGGTCTAATAAGTGCATGAAGAACCATGATTGCATTAACAGTATTCCACCCACAATTTGCAGCATTGATAATGAGGTTACTATTTTGAATAGCAGTTCTCAGCTCAGGTATAAGTTCGGGCCAAGAATTCTGCTTAACAAACTCCACAGCAACAATAACACGGAACTACCAAAAAGCCAACAAAGCTTTCATAAGTAACTATCATTGCAAATACAAGTTTAAGAGATCAAAGAAGAGACAAAGTAACGTATGCATACTGCTTCAAGTAAAGATTTTAGAACTGCAGGTTCAGCTTGAAGCAACGCTAGCATAAGCTGGTCCTTGAATTCTTTACCGATGTTTAAGCCCGAAACACTACTGTCAATATTTCGCCTCATTAAGTTCTTTAGATATGTGGCAGCAGCAATTTTTTGCCCTACATTCTGACCGCCTGTTGTGTAAACATAGCACCAATAAAAATAATTTCAAATTCAATCAACAAATTTCGAATAACCAAAGAGATAGTTTGCACTAAATTACAGGAAATATTAAACTGTATTTGACAGAATCAGGTCAAATAATTGTGTTATTATAGGTTATGTTCTTCAGATAATTTAAGCTCCATTTAAATTCAAAGTTTCTAATTAGAGACCACCAAACACTGCCTAATAGTAATTCAATTCATAATTATTTCTTCATTTTACACTATATTTTTATTTGTTTTTATTTATCCACTACTAATATTACGGGCGAGTGCTAGTAGGATCAAAAATTGCTAAAAACGACTTGATGAAGTCATTATTTAGCTTAATTAACTTGAATTTGTCACGATTATTAAAACAATCCAAACGAATGGAACTGCAAAGTCAAAATCGTAGAGGAAACAGAGAGAATTACCAGTGGTAATGGCGAGGAGAGAGGAAGGGAAGTGAGGGAGGGGAGAGAGGCGATCGAGGGCGTCGGTAGCTGTACGTACGACATTGACATCGAGACTGAGAGTGTCGTTTAGTAGCTCAGCTACATGATTGACGTCCATCGTAAGATTCCGTTCTGCTATGCGTTCCTTCGGTTAACCAGAAAAAAAATAAAGAAACCCTAATAACTGTCACTTTGCAGAGTCCACAAAATATATTGGGCGGGAAAGTAGTCTATGTCCTCAGTCGTCATTAATAGCTGCAAAATATAATAAAAATGAAAAGAATTTAATTTAAAAATGAAAAAATTAAAATAATATGATAAAAATAATTAAATAATATAGTAAAAGTAATTTAATTTAAAAATTAAATAATATGATAAAAATAATTTAATTTTAAAATTAAGAAATAAATAAATAAAATGATGAAAATAAATTAATTTTAAAAAGTAATAAAAATATTTAATTTAGAATTAAAGAGAAAATTATGGTAACTAACTAAATTTTATAAATCTTTTTGAGAAATAATAGGTCTCATAATTTCTTAAATTTTCTAACTATTCTCACCCTATTAAACCAAAATAACCTTAAATACTTTATTTAAATGAATGTTTAAACTTATTTCAAAGTAATCAATTTTTACTCATAACTGACCGACAAGTCAAGAGTAGTTTATTCATTTAAGCTCAATTGACTAGCCCGTTACCCTCTTGGCATATATCCCACTACCCTCCGATGTAAAATTCAGCGATTAACCAGCATATATTCAAAAATTTTGAATAACATAAGACACATATCCTATGGGATTAGTCGAACTATATATAAGCGGTTCAGACACCCACGCTTAAAAAAAAAAAAAAAGACCACCCCATTGGTCTTAACGGGTTGAATGGTCTAATGTTGCATAACAAATTTTCAAACCCGATTTTATCATAACTCGTTCTATTTTTTTTTTTTTAACCAGATCCTATTAAAATAGTCCACTCTACAAATTCTAAATTATTTTCAATTTTTTTTTTCATGATCTATATCAACTTTGAAGAATAAGAGAGTAAAATCACGAAGAAGAATAAAATACACTGCATTTCAGCTATGTCCCCGATAAACTGAAGCTATAAAAAAATTATTTTATAATTATTTTGATTTATGTATATATATGCGAGGATAATCGTATGATTAGAATATGGGAAAACTTTTGAATTTTTGTTGTCCAAAACCTATGTTGTCTAATGTAGGTGAACAGTGAAGACAATCAGCTGCAATCTATTATCTAATGTTGGAGTACGTAAGCAAAGATTAATTTTCATTGATCAGTGTATTTATTATTTTCGCTCTATTAAGATAAATCATTGTTTTTGGCGACATCCACACTTTCTATGTCAAATTTGACTAATAAAAAGGGAAATTTACTCTAAGCCGTAAGATAAATTTCAAGAAAACACTTTACTCCAGATTTTTACTAAATTAATACTTATCTCTTAACAATTAACAATATTTTCTCCATAACTAATACTTTTTCTCAAAAAAATATGGAGGTAAATATTAGTTTTTTATTAATTTTTTAGAGATAAGTGTTAGTTTAACAAAAATCGGAAGCTAAGTGTTTCTTTAAATTTATATGGGGGTTATTATATTTCCCCCTAATAAAAATTATCGAATTAACAATAAAGTTTTGGGGGCCAAAATTATATATTTTATCAAATCAATAAAATAATCATAAATCGCCCGTCCATAGGAATTTATTTTGATTTATGAATGGATGTAAACAAGATTACATATAAGATCTCTGATTATTTGCTTTACATATTAATCTATGCTGCAGCATCACATTGAGTGGTAATACTCTTGTATCTGGTACCCTTGGAAGGCAATTGCAATGAGATACTTTTGGTCTTGTAACTGAAGATTCTGATCACATATGACGACCGAAGGTCTGAACTTGTAATAGACAAGAAGTTCAACTTATTACATAAGACCACATCAAGCTAATTACGGAAAATAGTGCACGTGGACGGAAATCGACGACTAACAAGCGTTCATCACGTAACTGCCACGAATGATAGCCACGACGCATGCCACGTTCTCTGCATGCACAGAACCTTCACTCCTTTTATATCCTCTATGGCATCCTCTCAGCTCCCACAACAAGAAAGAAAGAAATCTATTGCTACTGTAATAGTTAATTTTGAAAATGCCGGGCCTGACCATTGGCGATACCGTCCCCAACCTCGAGGTCGAAACCAACCAGGGAAAGCTGAAGCTTCATGACTTCATCGGTGACAGCTGGGTCATAATCTTCTCTCACCCAGGTTGGTATTCGCTTGTGTTGCGTTATAGTCTTTTGTTATTCTTATTATTATTGCTCTTGCTGCTGTGTTGATGATATCTGTTTGCATGCAGCTGATTTTACACCGGTATGTACAACTGAAATGGGTAAGATGGCTGAATATGCTCCGGAGTTTGCTAAGAGAGGAGTGAAGCTTTTGGGTCTGTCCTGTGACGATGCCAACTCCCATAATGAGTGGATCAAGGACATTGAAGCCTACACGGTGAGTTTTGACTTTTTTAAATTTGTTAAAATATATTCTTAAGAGTTCTGTAGTCGGTCCAAATTGTCAAAATTGGAGCCATTTCGGGACCTCACAATTTGAGATATGTACATGCAGCCTGGGTGCAAGGTGACATACCCGATCATCGCAGATCCCAGTCGAGAGATCATCAAGCAACTCAACATGGTGGACCCAGATGAGAAAGACCCATCAGGAAAGAATCTCCCGTCTCGAGCCCTTCATATCGTGGGCCCTGATAAAGTGGTGCTTAATTTGACCACTAATAGTACTCTTTAATTTCTAAAATGCACATATATAGTTGAAATTCAATTTTCTTGCATGAAACCATAATTTATTCTAATGACATCTTTAATTTGGTGTGATAGGTTAAGCTGAGCTTTCTTTACCCTGCACCAACTGGGCGTAACATGGATGAAGTGGTGAGAGTACTAGATTCTCTGCAGAAGGCATCAAAGCACAAGGTTGCCACTCCGGCGAACTGGAAGCAGGGAGATCCGGTGGTTATCTCACCTAGTGTAACCAATGAACAAGCCAAAGAGATGTTCCCACAGGGTTATCAGACGGTCGACCTTCCATCTAAGAAGGAATACTTGCGTTTCACCAATGTCTGAAGCTCAATTTTGAAAACTTTGGGTATAGCTAGATAATTAAATCTAAATATGTAAAATATGCATATGCATGCACAGGGCACTATACCGGTGCACTTTGTGTAGTGGCCGTTTCTCTCTGTGACTGAACTAAGCGTGCTGTAAAATCCTTTCCTCTTCTATGTTTTCAGCAAAATGACTACAAATATAGAATTTGGTTTGCCTTAATTAGCAGTTAGCTCGTGATGCATAGTGTTGGTTTTACTTTTCAACTACTCTCAAGACCATCGTTCGTATTTTAATTTGATCACCTAGCTAGGTGGCCATACGCTCGGCATAATTGGCCAATTTGTCAAAATATCGCGGCCACAAAAAGGACTACACCTGGGCTGGTGGTAAATATATATTTCTTCTCGCTAGGTGTTAGAACACATTGTAAATTATCATCAAATACCATTTGGCATTTAGCACGAGCGAATTATAGGTTATAATTTTCTCTTATATATGTTGATAAGCAAATTTATTTAGAATATAATTTAGCAATTGACATTAATAATAAGAGTTTTGAGTTGTCTAGCATTTCTCATCGGTCATCGCCAGCGGCAATAGAGAAGTAGAGACCTGATCTGCTTTCAAGAGAAGATTTTCATTCATGATGGCCTCGTATATGTCATGTCATCATTACGGTGGCAAAGTGATCCAATGGCACGTAACAGCTGCCCATCACTACTCTTCCCACTAGGACGAGATGTTCGAAAAGCAAGATACACAATTTCAGTAATAGCTAATGCCTTTTCCTCATTTTTCAACCGGTGGATCCCAGTACCAGCCTGTCTTCATCTTAACGGTCAAAAAGTGTTCCTCACTCTCGAGGAGTAAATTCCGGGGAGCCCTTTACGCTTACAACACTTTTCTCTGTAACATCTCTACTCTTTCTTCCCATATTTTCGTCTTTACACTCTCAGATGATTTGAAATGCAAATACCATCAAAATGCCGTTCCCACTCACACCAATCTCCATCTTCAACTTCATCAGCTTAACCCTCCTTGCAGTTGAACCAATTCATATCTTCGCACTCTCCACATGCAGGAGTTCCTGCGGCAACATTCCCATACGCTACCCTTTTGGCGTCGACGACGGGTGCGGCGCGCCGCAGTACAAGCACATGCTAAACTGCAGCAGCGACTTGTTCTTCATCACGCCTTCTGGCAACTACAAAGTCCAGTCCATCGACTACGATAAGAAAACAATGGTAGTATACGACCCTGCCATGTCGACGTGCTCCATTCTACAACCCCACCACGACTTTGTCATGACAGAAATCCAATCTGCTATGATGCCTCCGTCATCCGACACAGTTTTCGCTCTCGTGAATTGCTCAATCGACTCTCCTGTACTTAACCATTACAAGAATCTTTGCTTCAACTTCTCTGGTCATTCATGTGATGAACTTTATGGGGCGTGTAATGCGTTTAGGGTCTTCCACTTGCTGACTAATAGTTCTCCACCGTGTTGCTTCACTACTTATGATACGGTGAAGTACATGACCATGAACATTTTGGACTGCACGCATTATACTAGTATGATCAATACGGATAATTTGAAGGGTATTGGACCTTTGGATTGGGTTTATGGTATTAAACTGTCTTACTCTCTTCCGGATACTGGATGTGAACGGTGCTCGCAATCCGGTGGGACGTGTGGGTTCGATACTGAAACGGCAGGGATGATGTGCCTCTGCTCGAGTACCATGAATGCCACAAGAGAATGCGGTAAGAACTTTCACGGTTTCTTTGTGCTCAACATATATATGAACTTAAAGTTGGCCTAGAGTACGCACCATCAATTATTATGTCTACTGCTAGCTGATTTTGAGTTTACATTGTGTTTCAGCTGCAGGTCGTGTATTTGATGAAGGCGTTAGGCTTGTTTCGTGGACATTTTTCCATGCAGTTCTTTTGATAATGGCAGCGCTGTTCACTCTGATAATTTTATGATAGCAAGTTCTTTTTCCTTTTTTTCTCGGAGAAACTGGGAAGGTTGGTCTTGAAAGCAAATGTACGTCAGTTTTTAATCTGGTGTGTTAAATTTAGACTTTCGAATGGTATATTTGAGTATCTGACTAGCTAATTCCAAAGTTATAGAACCCAGGGGTGTTCGGTTTTGTTAATTTTAAGGGGAAAGGAAAATGTTTTCTCGATAAAATGATTTCCTTTGTTTTGTTTGGTTAATAGTAACTCGCGCGTTCCACGGTTATGTTTATTTAATAGGATTTATTATTTTTTATTATTTTATAATTTTATAAATTTTTTAAATAAGTTTTATTGAAAGAAAATAAAAATCCTATATTTAGATATAGAATTAAAAATTATAGATCAAAAAAAGCAAATGAAATTCTTATAATTTTAAATTATCTATTATTTGAAACACTTTTTTGAAAATAATATTTTTTAATTTGTCTTCTTTTTCTCCTTCTTCTCGCTTTGTCAATAAAATTTTTATACATTTTCTTGAAATTACTCTTTATCAAATAAATTGAACCTTCATGAACGTGGTTCCTAAACTTTGAAACCCTGTTTTTTAGTATAGTTGCATGAATAACTTCATTCTGCAAAATGAATGAAAATTAGCTATTTAAACAAAATTGAATAATTTACAAAAAATAAAATATCAAACTCTTTTTAACAATATATTTGTTACCTGTTCATCAATAAAAATCATATTAAAACTAATGAGTTCATTGTTCATATTGAAATTATGACACTCCTATATTCTAGTTACTCTGACGGTAATTATCCAATCATCT
>JANLJB010030251.1:0-22163 GCA_026212285.1 Bursera cuneata | reverse complement strand
AAAAAAAAAAGAATTACCTTATATAAAAATAAATAAAAGATGAAAAAAGATTTATGTAATGGGAAAATAAATATCTATTTATTAACGCTTATAATTTAAGGCTTGCTTTTACTGGTTTTGTCATCATTTGGTATCCTTAAAAGATAAAAATTCACTAAAATCAATGAATAAGAAACCCTTTGTGTAAAAAGTTTTACGAAATAATAGAACTAAGCCAAATATATATATATATATATATAGGGACGGAATCAAAAGACACAAATTTAAATATAAATTTATACACAAATTATAAACCATTAGATGATATTAAAATCAATGGTTCAGATTACTCATGATTCTCCAAACTTTTAATACAATATTCTCTAATCCTAATTTTCTCTTCAAGCATTAAATATTTTGTCTCTTCTCCTAATTCTTTTTCATCTCATTTTTATTTTTATATTTCATTTAAAAAAATATATGGAATCATAAATTAAATTTTCAAATAGTTTTTAACAAAAAAATCAACAATCACAAATTATATTCTTTTATTTATAAATAATTTTAAAAAATAATTAATTTTTAACAAAAGAATATAAAAGAATATATATTCAACAATTAAAAAATCAACAATCACAAATTAATGATTTTTAAAAAATTGTTTATAAATAAAAAAATATAATCTGTGATTGTTGATTTTTTGTTAAAAACTATTTAAGAATTTAATTTATGATTCCATATATATATATATATATATATATTTAAATGAAAGATGAAAATAAAAATGAGATGAAAGAGAATTAGGAGAAGAGACAAAGTATTTAATGCTTGAAGAGAGAATTGAGATTAGAGAATATTGTATTAAAAGTTTGGAGGCTTATGAGTAATCTGAATCATTGATTTTACTATCATCTAATGATTTATAATTTATGTATAAATTTATGTTTAAATTTGTGTCTCTTGATCCTACCCCCTGTATTATTGCTCTGTTATATATACATTAAAAAAAAAATTTCATTTTTGGGTTTCTGGGTTTCCCTATATCATGTCTCATCCAATAGTAAATGAAAGAGTCGATGTCCTATCAATTATGTTCATAATATGTCACTTTCTTAAAATAACGTGCTTTGATGAATGATTGACTTTTGTTAAATGTTACGTAATTCTTACTTTGTAAAACTTAATTAAATTCATGACATGTATTTAGACATGGCCATACAGTAGGGTCTTCAGAAATTAATTTGATGGAAGACTTTTTAGCTAACACTCGTTTCTTTCATAGACATAATCAAACTTTATGAAAACAAGATCCGATTTTGATTATTCTTCTCCTAACTTTAAGTTCGGGTTCAACTTGGAAATATTGTAACTTTGAGCATAGAACAAGCACATTGTCACTTTAAGAATCTTATACACTTTGCTATATTTCTATTAAATCTACTTCATTTGATTTTATTTATTGATAAAAGAGAAAAAAAAATCTTACCTTTAGGAAAGTTTTTATCATTTGAAACAACTATAAATTTGTAAGAAAATACGCTATATTATTTTCTACAAAAACATGTTCAATATTATTCGATTAGTTATTTATTCTACTTGTAAATACATTTTTTCCACTTAAATGAAATGTATAATTAGAAAAAACTCACCGAGGCAGTGTTTTCTTCAATTTTAGAGAATTCCCTAAAACTTTCTTGCACTTTCTTGAATTTTCTCCACAGTCAAACAACGGTGAATTGCAAAATTAGTTAGCAAAAAGATCTTCTGAGTAAAACGTCATTATTATTCTATTATTAAAAAGATAGCATGCCGCAAGTTAGACGTTCTGAAAAGTTTGATATGAACACATCAAAAAAAGTATAAACCCTTCAACACTTCTATGTGTTCAGAAAATAGATATCAATTCTGTCCAACAAAGTTAACGCGTAAACCGCAGGAAAAGTTCATTGACTTCTTATCAACAACGAACCTACCAAGTAAATGCAGCCAGTCCAAAGTCTTCAAAAGAAAGTGATAAGTGTCATATCAAAACAAATCTTTGTGGAAAAATGTGCCTTGGAATTTCTGACAATTTAATGCACAATTGATGGTGCAAAGTATAAGTTTCTTTCACGTTTAATCTCCTCTAGTATTTTCCGCGGACAAGGTATGCATGTGAATCCTTATCTCTTGTTTCTTCCTCTTGGATTCTTTCAGGTTTGTGATGAGGTCTCATCATAGGAAACTTTTGCCTCCAGCATTCAGTTTTAAAGATCAAAATATATCCTTCCCTAAGTTTTGCTTTCAAAATGATGGGAAGTGCCCAGAAATTGATCATTCTCAGCCGCCGCCGCCGCCGCCGCCGCATGATAATGGTGATGCAAAAATGAAGCAATTGGCCACAGTTGGTATGACCATCTTGGCTTGTGTGATAGTCGGCTTGCTTCTTTTGGGTATCTTGTGTGCAATTGTGAGAGCTTTCTACTTGAGGAGAAACAACACAAGAAGAAACGCTCCAATATATTTTGGCACCCAAGAAGATTTTCTTGATGAGGATCACGGACCAGAATTGGACCACCCCATTTGGTATATCAACACCATTGGTCTCCCACAATCGGTTATTGATTCTATTGCGCTCTTTTTGTATAAGAAAGGTGAAGGCTTGATTGAAGGAACAGAGTGCTCTGTTTGCTTGAATGAATTCCAAGAAGATGAGACTCTTAGGCTGTTACCAAAGTGCAGCCATGCTTTTCACGTGCCTTGTATTGACACTTGGTTAACGTCACATAAGAATTGCCCTTTGTGTCGTGCTCCTATAGTAATTGATGCAGTTCTTGCTCAAGCTCGTGAATCGGAGCCGAGCTCGAGTGGTTTAGATTCAAGAAATGAGATTTTGGAAGAGAATTTGGGGAATTATGGTGTAGAAGTAAGCAGTAGTGTTGAAGAAGGTGGGACTAGTGAAATGAGTGGTGGAGTTGATAGTAATGGTGCATTGGCAGTTGAAGATGTTTCTAGTGCTGAAAATTCAGAGAAGTTTTTGCCTCGATTGAAAACTAGAAATGGGGATTCTGATTCTGGAATACTAAGTGATTTGGCTGACAATCGGAGGGTGGTGGAAGAAGACATGCAACCAAGGAGGAGGTCCGTTTCGTTGGATTCATCTTCAGCTTCCAAGATTTACAATGCTGTGGCCAGTGCTGTAAATGATAAGCATCAAGTAAGTTTGGACATTCAACAAGTGCAAAATAAGAATTTGAAATCAAAGAATGTATCCAAGAGGAGTGGTGGAAGTTCAGGCATATATAGATTGATCAAGAGTTCTTCAATTGGCTCTTCCCTGCAGAAGGGTCCGATTTCTATGAAAAGGTCCTTCTCTTCTGGTGGGAAATCTTCATCTTCCAGACATAGTAGACGCCACTCAGTCCTTCCCTTATCAAGATGAGCCTTGAATTCTAAAGTTTCAATTCAGATGCTGCATAATCAGAAACACTTTAGCAATCTAAAGGAGCCTTGTACCTTGATCTACACCAAATCCCAATAAAACCACAAGGTGAGGTACTTATTTGAAATATGATTGGCAACAAGGATCATAGACTCTTTTTGATGGTTCTTGTACAATTTTCAAGTTTCTTGCAAATGAAAAATTCTGTTAATGAGGGTATTGTGAATTTTCTCTGAAAAATCTTGCCCAGTAAAGCTAGCTGTGAAATGATTTAAGTTCACTGTCTGTTTGTACTCGCTAAATGTTGGGAGTATGCTTTCATAGAATTTAATATGAGAGATTAAGTAAACTATTGTTGGACTGCAATCTCATGCTAAAATTTGAAAGCTTTGGAACTGGAATCATTGGATTTGTAACCAAGATCAAATTCATGTTAGTTTCAAATGATCTTACTAAGGCATGACAAACATGTATCAACCGTAACATAGAACGTCATGCTTGTCATATGTTGGTGTTTGATATTAGATTCATGTTAGACATCTATGGTTACCATCATTTAAACCATATTATGTCAAGTTAATAGAATAAGAATCTACTTTTGTCTAAATTTTCAGGGAGCGTGTGGTTGTTGTTTGCAAATGTTAATGAGTATGCTCTATTTTGTTTTACTTTTGGATCAATTAATTAAAAATGAGGAGCAGAGAGTTCAATTCTTCTTCTCTACTCATTATTCCCTCACTTAAGCTAATATTCCCAATTAGGATGGGATGCTTGCAGTGTCAGGAACATTCTGTCATCCAGAAAATTTCATCTGACAAACATAACTACTTCATGAAAACAGTCTAAACACTCTGCTTTGCTGATGGAATAGAATGTCCACAGAGGCATCATTTGCTTGCTGTTCCTTTGGTTGCAAGTCATTTTGTTATGATTCTGAAGTTTGAATTACAAATTCTTCAGGTATTTTTAGAAAACAATCAAAGAATAGACAGGTTCAGCCAGTCTGTTTCCATGGACTTTCTTTATGGTTTGATTTTATCAACACATTCCCAGAAGATTTCTCTTCATAATTTGGTTCAAAATATTTTTAGAAGTCACCTTGTAGCTCATTCATTGTGGTTTGATTTAGTATATATTGGGATATAACTCTTCGTCTTAAAAATGATTCTGAAAACCCACTTAGAGTCCATAAATAAAAATAAGAAGTGTCATCTATAAACATTAAAAAAAAAAAATACTTGAATACTAAAAAGGTTTTCTAGAAATTGCTTTCAGATCATGATTCAAATGCCACCTTTATTCACCTCACATGTCTACACTTGTTAGCTGGCACTAGCCAGACAGGTCCTTAGTCTCCAACAGTCAAACTTGCTTTTAGCTAAGCACGTCTTTAACAGGGCTTAATTGAAGAATGCGATGAGGCCATTTATACATCAAACAAATCGTGATCTTCAGTTGCTATTTGTACTCCATTGTTTTCTTTGTTTCTATAATTTTGATTTTTGGATCTCCAACCAAAAGATTATATGACCTATACATACAGAAAAATTTTAAAATAAGTTTTCAAATATAGTTTGTTTTTAAAAAAATTTGTGTCATGACCTTCTGTTTTATAGTTCTTCAACTCAAATTACCTTTAAATTTTCAGTAAATATTTTATAGAATATCTGGTTTGAATTTTAAACCCTTTACCTTTTTTATTTATTTTATGTGAATATAATTCTCTCAAGTCTCAAGCCAATTTTTTATTATTTTTAAGTAATGATCGAATGGTAGTTTTTACTTTTTTTTTCGTTTGTTTTATAAACTATACTCAGTCTTTGCTAATTGAAGCCACTAAAATATTGTTTGAAAATATTATTTAGTTGATAGCATGAGGAGAATTTAGAAATATGAACATTGATGTAGAGATTACTATTCACAGAACAATAGGAAACTAGTACTTGTGTGCCCATTTATCAGTCAATCTGAACCTTTCTGAAGCATTCTCAAGATGTTGGAATCAATTTAGTAATTAAGCTGATCTGTCTTCAGCCAGGCATAATGCTTCCAAAATCCAAGTCCAACAGGTGATAAATTAATGACTTGATTATGCTCGCCAGAGAACTTTGTTTGCATCTAAAACTCAAAAGTCAGATATTGAAATTTGCAATTATAGAAATGTACTTTTGATTCGATCTAGTATGAAAGGAGAGACAATGTGGAGAAAAGATCAAATTGTTGATTAATTAATATCCAACTTAAGAGAATTTTAAAATATAATGACTGTCTATCTATATAAGAATTGGAAATTGTGGCTGTTAGATGCAATGAGAAAACCCATTTGGAAATGTTAACCTTATTCTCCTTCAATTGCCAAATTGCTTCACTATGAAAATGAATCTTTCTTTTTCGTATCAATTTTCATTTCTCTTAAAATTTAACTATCGTAATCTATTCATGGATGAAATCTTGAATTAGATTAGAATTTTTATATCTCCTTAACTAAGTACATATATTTTAGATGAAAGAACACGCTAATGTGAAACTTAAAATCAATTCCATCTAAGATAGTGCGAAATGAAATGATTGATTCATCTCTGTTTATCCAATAACATTATGAATCTTTATATGGAACTAGTAAAAGAATTAAAAAATTAATAATAATAATAATAATAAACAAGATCACAAGAATGAATAATATTATGGGATAATATCAAATATTACCCTTGTGTTTTGTCTTAATATCAAATAGAAAGCATGTTTGACATTTTAATCAACTAAACTCCTAAGTTTTGCATAAAATCATCAATTACCTGATTCCGTTAAAAATAACACTATCAGTTGAGGGTAATATAGAAATTTTATGTTTATTTTTTTTTCTTCTTCTTTCTCTTTCTTCCGTTTTCTCCTTTTCTCTTCTTCTCCTCTTTCTCCTCTCTGTTCTCTTTTTCCTATTTTCTTCTTCTTCTTCTTCCCCTTTCTACTTCAAGCGCTTGTAATCCCCAAGTACCAGCATCCACTCCACTGCATTTCTTTTCAACGGCAGGCTGCTTGGCTTTTCCACCATGTTGGCCTTGATGGCACATCATCATTGATTATTATACCCTTTCTGCCTAAACCGAGATGGAATTTGGGTGCTTGGCAAAGGTGGTAGAGTGGGCTTTGGAAGAGTTGGCTGAGATGGTAGTGTGGGCAATGGAGTAGAAGGCAGTGGTGGCAATGTGGCTTTAGGCAGAGTTGGCAATGGAGGCAATATGGCCTTAGGAAGAGGTGGTATAGTAGGCAGTGTTAATGCTAGAGGTGAAGCTGCTGGTGTGTCTAAGAGGTGGCGAGCTGCTTGGCACAAGTCAATGCTCAAGAAAGACAGTACCTTTTTGTTGAAATATTTGTGTCCTAGAACATCACAATATAAATATACTTAGTATATTTATTGATTTATGTAATGAAAGGAAATTGCTCTTTTATCATCGGATGTAATTTGATTACATATTTATTTATGGGTGATAAATGTCCTTATGATAAAGATCGGATTAATATAGATGTGAGACAGTATTAATCCATATAAGATTTTATCATCAAATTGTCCCTGGTCGAAGTATTACTGAGACAGGATATCAGTAATGCAAAATAGACTAGTACCACATTTGTACTGGTTATGTAAGTGTAACAGTATATTTCTCACATATTTAAATATTGGATATTTAAACAAGTGTGGTAGGAGAATACTGTTAGCCGTTTTGAACAGGAACAGATTCGCTGGACACGGTCCACATAGAATCCCATTGGTAGTTTACCTAAAGTGTCTATGGGAGGTCCGTTCAGGGTAGGTGTAAGTAATCCTCTGCCTTGAGACTTACATGGTCATCTCATATGGCAATTGGTGTACTTTGACGCTTGGTGTAGTGACTAACATGGGTTACATAAACACTTGTGATTGGGTATGCTGAGAACCATTTAGGAGTGGATGTAATATCAAGATGGGACATGTCACTCTTGGTAAAAAAAGATGATGTCGCACAGGATTCGACGACGATGTCTCAAAGGCACGCATGCATCGGGATGATAAGAATGGTTATTGATCTCTTCGGTAAAGAGAATCGGTCGTGACAGAATTTGAAATATACGTCGTTATTGGGGTAGACACACAACCAGTCCTAGGCCTCGTACGTGACATCTGACATAAGATTTAATTACATGGAACTACGTCTAACATCGGTTATTAGATTTTTGGATCCTTTCCAAGAATTGGATAGGCACGGTGCTTTGCTAGAAGGCAACTATGTCTTGTAAATCGGTAACAGTGCGATGTATTTCACGTGCGTAACTTGATGGTTTGGTAAACCCGATTTACTACCAACATATCCGGAAGCCTAATGGGTCGATCACCGAAGACTCACCGATGAAGAATTGACAAGAGGGATGAGAATAAAATTAATCTATAATTAATTTTCATAATGAGAGAGAAAGTGGACTAATTTGAAATTGGTCAAGTTAGTGGATTTTGTAGAGAAAATTGGATTTTTCTACAAATTTATTTATGGCAATTTTAGACATATTAGATATGTTAAATTGGAATTAGATTTCCAAATTGGGCTTAGAAGGCCAATTATTTAATTTTGGAAATTAAATGAATTTGGGCCAATATTATGTTTTGAACATAATTTGAATAAATTAGATTTGTGAAGAATAAAACCCAAAGCGCAATAGCCCATTTATACAATTTTAGGACATGTTGGACATGTGAAAAAATTATAATGGTAATTTGGACATTTGTCAAAATATTAGAGAAAGGGCTTGTTTGAAAGACAACAAAAGTATAATGGCTTTTTGTAAATTTGTCAAGATATACATTAGCCTCAAAGTTAATTATAATATGCTATGTGTATTGGCTTATGTAATAAGCCAAAAATTCATTTTGAACATCTCTCTCTGTCATGAACGTTTTCTTCCTCTCCACCTCTCCATGATTTTTGCTTCAAATTTTAAAGGAAAGCTAGCACTTCAAGTCAATTTCAAAGTGAAGAGGTGATCCTAGCCATTAGATGAGCAAGATATCTAATTGCTGGACAAGATTTGGTGGAGAATTCAACACTTTCTTGAAGGAAAATATCAACTTCAAAGCTTGGAGTTTTGTAAGTTTTTCTTCCACCAAAATTCATCATTTAAACCTTAGATGTTGATCCTAGATGTGAACTTTTAATTTGTCGGTTTGTGGAGGAGAAAGGGGAAGACGAAGAATAAAAGAGAAAAGAGAGAACAGAGAGGAGAAAGAGGAGAAGAATAGAAAAAGAGAAAACAGAAGAAAGAGAAAGAAGAAAAGAAAAATAAATAATTAAACATAAAATTTTTATATTACCCTTTATTGTTAACATTAGTTTTAACGGAATCTGGTAGTTGATGATTTTGTACAAACCTTAGAGGTATAGTTGATTAAAATATCAAACTTACTTTCCGTTTGATATTATGACAAAACACAAGGGTAGTATTTAATATTATTCTATAATATTATCTTTGAATTTGAAATTCTAGTTGAAAGAAATTATTGGCAATTATTCACCCTTTGTTAAGTCCTGACAGAGTAAAACAAATTCAATCTATCTATTATTGAAAATATCTCGGCCATATATTTTGTACACCTATATCACTGCTACATGTATCAATTATATCCTGGAAAGCTCTTAGACCTTCTGACGATGAGGCTGTTCATGGCAGCCAGTGGCATGTCCTCCATCAATCACAGATTGCTTTATTGCTTTCTTTTGAACTTCGAAGCTTTTCTAATACTAGCTAGGCTTTGAACTTCCTATTGAATATATTACATATATAATTATTTTAATTTAATGCACTTGTTACTGGCCTCTCAGGCGATGCATGTCCTCCTCTCATAATGGACTTGTAGAATAAGAATTATATAACAAGTCAACAACCACAATCAGCTTTGGAGATTTCAACGCTTCTAATGAATGAACTGCGCGAAATAGTTTCGAATTTATCAGCTTTATAGTCTGTCATGCTCGTGCATGTAATAAGCATACGCTCCAATCCAAGAAAGTTTATTTTATTTTATTTTATTTTTCTTATTTGAACTCTTTAGGTTGAAGAAGATGATTAACACATTATTGACTAAGAAAAGTTCTAATAATTTGAGCTAGAGGGCTGGAAATTTGCTTTCTCTTATACTTCGATTATATATAATGTTAAATAGATACAACTTTAGCAACATTGAATGTAATACTTGTAATATAAAAATTTATAGCAACAACAATTATAACATCTACTAACTACATATATTACATTATGTATATGAGTGTCCCATTTCATATACAAATGAAAGATATCAAAGTTGTAGATGGAAGAATTACTATATTTCTGCAATGTATTAAATATGTTGTGTCAGATCAAATCATATTTTGTTTGATAAAAAGATGAATTTATGTATATAAAAGAAGACTTCTAGGCGCAACGGATATATAACTTTTGTATTTTGTCGCACATATGTTGATATATTAAAAGTATTATTAAACCAATCATGAAGTGCCATTTTTATTCTTTTAATTTCAAAGTTTGAAATCACATTCTTCCTCATGTTGATTATATATCACATTTTCGAATATTTGAGATGATAATGTGATATATTCCATCTAGTTTAGACTTTTAAAAAAAGGAGATATATGTATATAAGAGGTCAAAGGTCACATGCTGTGATTGGAATTAGAGAGATGCTGGCCAACTCCCCAAAAATTATTGTTTTCCAGGTGAGGAAATCTCATCTGTTCTTGTTGCTTGCAGCTATCAAGCAAGGCTTGAAAATTGAACAGAATGTTGACTGCCAATTTTCCTATAAAGAATTGTACGTGGGCCTAGATGCGTTAAAACAACTGCCCCAATTGATGCTGCTTTCGACAACCTGAGTTATGAGTGTTAGTGTTTCCTAATTTTTAATTTCTCCCCTTTTGATAATATGTCAAAATAGATTTCTTCCATTCACCTGTATACCTTTATCTAATCATAATTATTCTTTCATTTTAAAATAGTCAATCAAGCCATGACTAACGGATAAATTAAAAAAAAATGACTACTTACATATATATATATATATATATATATATATATATAAAATAGAATTTATACATATTATGATATTTACTTTTTTTTTTAAACGTGGGTGTCTGAGCTAGCTTACGCACACTTCGACTAATTCCACACAACCTATTCCCGTGCATATATTATGATACCTCATTAAGGTTTTTTCAAAAATTAAAAGTTTTATATAAATATATATATATATATGATTGAATTCATAGCTACAAATTAATTTGTCCACATATTAAACAGATCATCTCATAGCCCACAGAATTCTTAGAATCTTAACAAAAATAACAATACAGTTTAAGATCCAATAGTGACTAATAATTCATACAAATATACGAAGTTCTGAAAGTGGGAAAATTTTTTGCATATCTAATGATGATGATGATGTAATTCTAAATTAAAGCAGCCTCTACTTGAATTCTACCCATCATTTCGTATGCAGCGGCAGCAATCTCATTCACTGAAGTTAGCTGGCAATCTTCCTCTATCTGTGATCACAAGCAAAAAATATGTAACTTGCTAATAATCTTCATTGCAATAATGAAAAAATAGTTAATAACTAACTAAAATTATCATAAGTTTCTTGAGTTAAACTGACCTTAACACTGAAAGAGTAGAGGATCATCTGATCAGAAGTTGTGACATTAACGTGAAGGAAGTTAAGGCCAAGAGAGTCCAAGCCTGTGACTATCTTCAGGAGCTGTTTCGGCTGTCTTCTTGAGAGTATTTTGAGGTTGGCATGGGTTTCCACCATTGTTACTTCAACATCTGCAATGGCAGACTGCATGTTCTCGGCCATTGACTGATCGCTCGAGCTGCTCTGCAGGAGGGTTGAGCAAGTTGAGTATTGAGGAAAGGAAAAGAAGCCCGAGAAGGGAGAGCAGAAACTGGTGGTTTCTGGTTGTTGGATTCGCTTTTGGGCTTCAAGAGATTGAAGGAGTTGCTCAAGCTCCTTCACATAGTTAATAGCTCCTCCAACAATTGATGCTTGGTCTCCCTGCTTGGCCACACACCAATTGAGAAGAGAAAAATCATTCAACTCTAGAGTTCTCTTTTGAACAAAAATATATATATTTAAAAAAAATTGAAAAGTAGTATTTTTTGCTGATCAGATTTTGCCTAAAAAGAATAAATTTGCTCTCCTTTTTTTTTTCTTCTTTTCTTTTTTGTTTCTTTTTTATGATTAAATGTTAATGGATGATGGAGAGCATAGAATACCCTTTGGATGTAAGAGGGTGGCATGAGAGAGCGAAGCACAGCAAGATAGTTATTCATTTGCTTTCTTCTATTGCGTTCAACAGCAATGTGAGTCATCCGCTGATTCTCAACTTCTTCTTTGTTCTTGGTCGCTCTGGTGCGTCGTCTCTTTCGCCGGTCCGATGATGAGTTTCCTGCCGAAGCTTTCACCGGATCAGGGAAGTCTCCAGCAAAGAATCCATCAAAATTGCCGTGATCTGGGGAGGAAGAGTTGTTCACACTCTGCTGCATCATTGAACAAAATGAAGACTCTGAATTCACATTCAAACCAAAGCTTTCAGCGCTGTGCGGAAAGTTTGAACTATAATTATATACTTCTTCGAAACCAAAATATGCTAAACCTGTCCCTCCAAAAGTATGAAAATCCTTGAAGCCATAGCTAAATGGGTCTTGCTGGAAAACAACAGCTTCTAGTGCCATTGTCTCTCTCTCAGTGTTTGCTAGCTCTCTTACTGACAAGTAAACAGAATGAACATACAAAGCCTAGACTATTGTGCTTTAGCCAATTAAAACACAACTAACAACAAATAACTTGGAACAAACTCAAACTTTGGGCTCTCTCCACCCCTCTCTATACTCTCTCTTCCCGCTTTTAAAGTGCTTAATCTGCATATTATATCCGCACATCAAGTTGCACGAGAGATCTTGTTTAGGTGTCAGAGAGAAAGAGAGAAAGATTCTATTGTATATTTTATAAGTATAAACATTTATTAAATAAATGTTACATGTACTTGACTTCCCTTGTGTTCTCTTGTTTCATTGACACAACAAGTATAAAATATAACAAATAGTATTAGAAAAGTATTAACGTTAGTTTTAGATTACTAAAAAACAATTTTTTGTCAGTTCGGAATTAAAAACCCTTTCAATTTCCATAGAATTTATGATTGCTTTTATGACTTGATGAAAATGAAAGCCCTGATGCGCCTCCTCTCCTGTTTTCTCACCAGGGTCTAATATTCCCTTCATTGGTAATAATGGTGCCTATGAATGCATGCATGTTAAACCAAAGAGATGAGAAGGTGACAAAATGGGAAAAGAATGGCAGAGAAATTGCAAGGAAAAAGTATAGGTAAGTCAGCAGGTTGTCTGGCAGGAAAGAATCAATGAAGCTACACAAACAAAATTCAAGGGGAAGCAGTCTCTGGAATCATATACCATAAAGACTTAAGTTACTTCCCTTTCCGAGAACTATTTTACTTGGAGCAACAGCACATGTGTCTGCCTTTTCTGATTTGCGTTTAACACCTTCCAGGATCTTCCTTTTTTATCACTTTTTTATATATTACTTCTATGATATAATCTTTTTATGCTAACCCCGTTTCGATAAAATATTCCTAGCTATAGCTAGGCTCATTCTCCTGAGTGCACCTATATAAATATATATATGGTATGTATGAGACCTACTTATGCGCAATTATATATATGGTTAAAGATTAATTATTAATTGGCTTACCCCAATTGAAAAAATCACATTTTATCTTAGGTTGTGATTGCATGGTGAAGCCTTAAATATTTAAAAAACCAAAAAGTTTCATTTTTTCAGAAAAAATAAGGTTCATTTTCATTTATTATTTGAAAAGATGGGGCACTCAAAGAAATATAGAAATTGCGTAGATTGCTTGTGTCCTGATATAATAGTCAAAGACTTTAGACCACAAATATCAAATCTACTTGGCCCAGATAGCCGAATGATGAAATAATTTTTCTCGGGAAAACTAGTCAAGCCACTTAGAATTTTGGCTTCTTTTCATTATATTCCTCCACTTTCTTGCAACTAATATCAAAATTTAATTAAATAGCAACCAGTTGATCTAAGAAGAAGAACACTCAGGAACATATCATACATATCTAACTGCCAATCTTTGAATGTATCCCATTTATCATTGTTTATGAGATACGGTGTTGTTGGAGTCTTAATGGAAGGTGCAAACTAGCTATTTTCTTAATAAGTTTCAGGTCAAAGATACTGTAGCAGGTGACATGCTGCTTCAGCATACAGTATATTTGAAACGCATTTGATGACCCTTAATTTGTATTTCCTTCTTGTTTCGAAATTGACATAAATTACTACAGATATGTCCGCAACATTTTTGTAAATTTCCTGTTAAAAAGAACAAAAATCTATTAGAGCATGTAAAGCCATTCATTTGACCAATATCTTGTCACAGAATGAATTGTCAAGGAAGATCTCTGATGAAGCTTTTCTAAAACGTATATTAAATTTTCTTTGCACCCATAAGTTATATTCACAAGCCTCAGGCTACGTTTTTAAGCGATGCATTTGCATTTGCATTGTTGGAAATATTGCGAGTACATAAATATATATCAAGTGGAGGCAACAAAGAAAAACAAAGAGGATACACCGCATTTCAAAAACAATCACAAGCATTCCTCCCGGCAAGATGATAATTTTTGTCCTTAGATAAGTACAAATTGCATATAATTAAAAGTCAATAGCCATGACAAAATTAAAGTCAGGGATCGACAAAACTGATCTTAAGAAGTTTTTGAAATGATTTTTTTTTATAAGAGAGAAGAAGTACTGTTTATAATTATAAAATTCTTTTAAAAAAATGCAACAAAGCTTAATCGGTGTCTATAATATTTAATTAACCTATATAATTAAGGAAAAAAAAAGTTGGTAGCATTTTGTTGCTTTACCATTTCCCAAGCCTATTAGCTAGTTATTTGCGCCATCCGTACCAAAATGATTTGGCACTAAGTGATCAGAAAATTAATTAGCTATAACTATGTTTCTCATTAGTTAAGATTATTGTTAAATAAGTACATTATTAATAATCGTTAATTATTCTTTAATAGATCGACATGCCATATGCCTACTTTACCATTGCCATTCTTTAAAAGATCGACACTCTAGGCTGGCTAGCTGGAGTTGTCTAGCAAAACCACGGATTGTTAAGAGCTTTTGTTTAATTAACTTAATTAAGAACTTCTTTTGCTGGTAGTCTGGTATTGGCAAGAGGGATTATTATATAATCTTTGCAAACCGTAGATTCCGGCCCTTATATTCTCTTACCTATCATTATATTTTTATTTTAATTCCCTTTTTTAATTTATATTTTAGTATATATTACTCAGAGGAATTTAATTAACTCATTTGTTTCCTTGCCGTTAATTTATATTCTGCTAATGCTTTACAAAAATGGAGAAAAATAATCAAGTTGAACCTTTTTTTTTTGTTTTAATCGAAAACTTAAAATGTTTATATGGTCTAATCAACTCAACATGAAGTGATGAAAATATTTGATTTAGACAAGGGCTAGACAATAATAGATAACCATTTCGAATGCATTAGACATGCTTGATACAATTATCTCGTAGCGTCTACCAACTTGTCGAAAATGATTTTTTTTTTTTTTTTAAGTTTGAACCGATATAAATAAAATTAAGATTTTCTAAAACTCAAGAAAAATCTGCCAGCATTACTTAAAACTAATCTCAGTTAAATAATTATTATCAAACAAAAGATTAATAATAAGAATCATTTGTTGTGTTGTGATAAAACAACTCTGCAAGTCTAATATTGTAGCAAAGACATGCATGCAGGCATACAAATATAGGAGGGAGTGGAGAGCATATTCTTGTCGGCAATTACAGGAAATTGTGAACGTGTTTTCTCTGAGTTTTCAAAACAGCCACGCAGAAACCAAGAGAAGGCAAAAGAATGAAAATGCTTCGCTCATCACATTCCGACAATTATGCTATTATCACTATGCATATATAGTTACATTGCATTTCCCAAATCTCTTCTTATATTATTATTTATATTATCTATTAAACGATGTGCTTGCTTAAGTAACTATTTCCTAACCCAACACTCTCTTCAAAGCTGCATTGAATTGGCCATTCAACAGAGATGCTAATTAGAAATCTGTACATTTATACATATATTTGCTTGCTTTTTTCTGCTCCATTGTCTGGATTGGTCCTGCTCAGGTATACTGTTCATTTCTATATAGATTTCCTTTATGATCAGAATCGTACTTTCCTTCCTGAAAAGATAATTCAATGACAGGAAACACCAAGAAAGTTTTGGTTCTTTTCTTGTTATAACTAAGCTTTAAATGAAAACTACGAGCCATGCATGCAATTTTCCACAGATATCTGTATGCAGTTCTGGAAAGAAGTTTTCATTAAAATATATATGACGCCAGTGTTTCTCTTGCTACGTACAATTATTGGAGTAACTTTTCCTCTATTTATTGCTTTAAATTGTACAGATTGGAGTTCTCTTCTTTATTATAATACATATTCATATTATGTCAAAACATATATAAAGTTCATAATAAATCTACACAAGTAAAAAAAAAAAAATATATATATATATATATATAACATAAATATAAATTAATGAATTTTTTTATTTTATATATATATGATCATATAAACTTTTTAGGTAAAGAAAGAAAAAGTTAAGGAAGAGAGAGTCAAATAAAGCCATGAAATTCTCTCACGTGGGTTACTTGGAAACAAAAGGGAGAGAATAAGAAAGTGAGAGGTTAAATAGATAGTTCACTACTACAAAAACCTATTTTGTAAATGAGTCTTAAAAGTGAAAAATAATGAAAATTCTAAAATCATTTTTTTCTTTGCCATCTTTGAGTTGCATCAAAACAATGATGGCTAAAAACTATCATTTTTTTCTTTGCCATCTCTACGTTTGAAATTTTTTTCAAAAATGGCAATATTTATAAAAATAAACAAATTAATATTTCTTTATAAGAAATTGTGATTTAAACATATCTATAGTCTAAATTTTTCACGAATCCGATGCTACATGATAGTATTTACATAGTCATATCCATGTGTGTAGATATATATACTTGTTTGTATGTATATACAAAACCCATAAATAAAAAATTTCACGAACATAATATCTTTTCAAAAGAAGTAGAAATGGTTAGCACTCCGATAACATAAAACCATTGCCATCCAATTACATTTAAATGAAAAACACATTAAAAGTATTTACTAATGGATGATATATTTTAACTTAAATTTTTTATTTAAAATTAGACTTAGTTTTCTAATCAAAAGTTGTATTTAATTATATTAATTCATCAATTATCTCAACCACTGATTAGGTGAGGTCAATGATAAGAAATTTAACTTTTGTTTTAATTAAAAATTTAAATCAAAATATCTCATCCATTTAATAATACATATAGATAAACTTTAACAACAATTAATTAAGAGTTGTAGAAAAATATAGAAACAGATAATTAGGCTAATGAGATCACAACTATAGTAAGAAAATATATATTAATTAAAAAATTCTTGTTTTTGCTAAGCAAATTATATTGCAAATAAATTTTTCGTTTTCTGAATATTATATGCACTTTACATATCTAGTGCTACAATCTTCACCCGACCATGTCACGTCTACTGATATCATGTGAACAATAATTGGGGGAAGACACAACCTATGCATCTGGCTAGTACTAATATAATAAATAATGCAGTATCTATATAAATTACTATGCATGTGAAGCTACATCCCTAGTGCTTTCGCCTTCACTTTCTATCACCAATTCCATAAATAAAAACATGTCATGTCTCTTCAGTCTTTTCCTGCACAAAGTTCTGTGAGCATCGATGATCGATCCATTCGTGAACTCTAATTGCATGTGAATGAAAGAAAACTACTTTACTATATTATGCGTAATATATTAATATGATTAACACATAAAACCATATATTCTGATACATCTTAAAACTTTGCTGTGAAAGAGACGTTAGATCGTTTAACGATGTTGATAAGCAGCAAATGTATTAACTTCTGAAACATCTTGGTCATGGTATTGACGGTCATGTAATGTAACCTTGGTAGGGCCTGCTGGATGGGGAGAAATTTGGTTGGATTAGTTTGAGCATGAGGGACCCTCTTGCCTCACACTCTTTAACGTGTAGATATGCTTATACAAGATTAGTCGAGATATGGAGTTTGTCTGGCTCGCTTGGACTAAGCATCTTGTCAGTTCTTCTAAGGCCAGTCACTGTCACAAGTGCTTAATTGAGTCATCATCATCATCATCGTTCCAGATATCTTACAATATTTGTATTCTTGCATGCACGTCAGGATCCTTCTCCTCTGTGACCAAAACCATGGCCGACCCAAATCAAGACTTCCAACTCCCAGTTCTGACGGGTGTTTTCTCTGCATAATTCTTGGTCGATTGCTGCCAATTTTCGCTGCATAGTAGTTCAATATATGTATCTATTGTAATGGTAAAAAACCAACAAATTGAAGTAAATATTATATGCATCCTTCACCTTCATCAATTTATTGAATTCATTTCTGAGTTTTAATGTATGCGTCCTTCATCCAAAACAAATTAAGGAACAAAAGACTTATAAACCAATGAATCTCATTTGTGAGCTATATAAATTGACGATACACAAGTTTGTGTAACAAACAAAATGGTACTGTTACTGAGCCATCATCGGCAGCGGCATCAGCAAGTGGAGTTTCATATTATGTTGAAAGGGTAATATGTTAAAATTTTCTTTTTAATTGAGAAACTTAATCCTCAAATTAATACGCCGATTTGATAAATTGAACATCCCTACAGAAGCCTAAGGAATATTTTAATTACCCGTAGCTCTTTTGTTTAAATAGATTCACATTTCAACTTGCATTTTTTTCCCATTATTAAGCTTAAATTTTTGTCCAAATTGTATATTGTATCCCTTAAACAATGAATTAAGGTTTTGGTTATATCCATAATTAACATAAAAGGAACATGGTGAGTTGAGACTGAGAAGACTAATAGTGTGGATCATTTGAGTACTAGGGACAAGCCTGTCCCGCTACTCTTAATTCTCTTTAAATTAATGAGTAATTAATTAAAAAGACTAGTTGTACAAGTTGCTTCTTGGATTAATTTATTATTTATCTAATTTCATCTTAATGATGAACGGATTGCTTCTAAGTTAAGAAGTTTCCAATTTTCCTAGCTAAAAGATTTAGAAATTAATTACTAAGAATTGAGAAAGTAATTAGTGAAACAAAGTTAGCCAATTGTTGTTAATATCAATTATTTGCTGATATTATAAATATTAATTAGTTTCTATAGCCTATATTATTAATAGACAAATCACAAGAACGATTATTTAGTCTTATTTATTTATTTTAGAAATGTAGAATTTAACAATTAATGGAAAGTAAGGTAGAGTGTGATTGCCCGTTTGGTACCTTCTTTTTTTCAAGCAGATATTTATGAAAATAGATGTTTTATAAAAAAATGGAATTTTTTCCCATACATATGAAAACTATTTTTATTAAAATTATAATATTAAAAATGAATTTATTTGGGAAAACAAAAACAAAATATTTGCACTTTGTTGGGCTCAAAAAGAAAGATAAAAGCTCACCTCTGTATAGGCCCTGTGCTTAAACCAGACAAATCATTGGCCTGATTCAATTGTATGAATACGAACTTTGGGCTTCTAGGGTAGACTCATGAAGTACGAGCTGGGTCAACATGATGAATTCCTTTTATAGGATTGAATATCCCACAACTTTAAATTATCTATTTATGAGTACGTTGAGGTGGGAATTTTTGACTTCATGCGGAATTAGTGGGTTGGTTATTAACTTTTGTTGTGTTAGTGTTTAGGATACTTGATACGATTATTAATTATGTTGTTTCTATATTGAGGTTATTCAACACAAAAGCCCGTTTAGTGACACGAATAAATGAACGTGTTATATCACCTCATAACTCAACTCATTAATAACAAAAGTAGTTAACTTTGACATATTAAATGTTAATGGTTTATGACATATTCACGCCTTTATAACATAAATATTTATTAATATGAAAATTTTTCATTACCAAACAAATTAAGTTATATAATAGCAAATTAGAATTATTTTAATTATTTTTTATATTAATTATATTATTAGTATAATTTTAATTAATATAAATACATTGAATGTGTGTTAATTATGTATAAATCAATTAAACGATAAGTAAGTTAAGTATATTAAATATGTAATGGTTATAACACGTTTCTTAAAAGAGTGACATGTTTAATAACTGTGTTTATCTATGTTTCAAGTCTTCATAATAAATAATTAAATGGGTCGTATTAGTGTTGGCCAAAATTTTATTAGTTCATATTCTAACACAATACAAATACGACAAACTAGCACGAATTGTCACTCATATTTATAAGTGATACTATTTGCCCCTTACTATTGCACTAAAGAACCCTCATTTTGAATACTTTTCTTAATTATAAATCTATACTTGATTGAAATTATTTAAAAACCAATATCTATATGGAAAGTAACCATATATTTTAATCTTATGTTACCTTTTTTTTTTATAAATCTTTTCCCACTCACATACTTTATACCTTGAATAACCCATTTTTAATTTAGAAAAACTAAAAAAATACTTTGATTTCTTAAGCATCCATATTCATCTATTATTATCTATGTACGTGGATGTGTTGTATACTTTCTCTCAAATAAAGGAACAAACTTAGGTTTACTCTTAATTTGTAAGTCCTTACAAAATTAAACTATGCAACTTTTTTAGATTTGATTTGCATGAAAATGAAATTAGAATGCATCTAAAACACTATTAAAAAAAATGATGAATTTTGACTACTATTAGATTAATAAATATAAACCCTAATTTTTCAAACTTAACTTAACCAAATTAGTAGTGAAAAAGAGAGATTGCAATATCATTAAAAAAATAAAATCTATGTTAGATCCTTACCAAATAAAACTATTAAAAAATCTTTCTTATTTTTGTTTAAAGAAGATAATTGATTTGAGCAAGATAGTAAAAATAAATAGTAAATGTATCAATGGGCTATTAAGAGAAAAAATAACTTAGGAAGAAAAGTTAATAAGTGAAGGATAACATTGAGATTAGATAGGCTATTATTAAGAATATTTCGTTTTTAAATTAAAATTGGGTTTATTTGAAGTGGGGTATCTTTGGCTCAATAGTGGGGGCAAATAGTACTATTCTTTATTTATTTGGACAGATGTATTTTTAATGATGAAATCTAATAAATAATTATTGTTGTTATCTATTGGTCAGTGTTAACCGTTTAACATTTAAGGAACTTTGTCCAAAACTTATATCTCCATTATGTAATTTCACAAGCATACAAACTCTATGGATTATGTGAAGAATATATACTAGCTCTAATACCAATTTGTAAAAAAATTATACGAAAATATTATAACATTAAGATTGGTAAAATTATAATAACACAAAGAGATAAAATATGTAAGTGTGGTTCGACAACAATTACCTACATCCACAACTGCTCCTGTAGTCAAGATTACTTCCATCAAATATCTCCTGATTGTTACTGCAATTCAAAACTGTCATCGACACCAACTCAATGTTAACAATGCTTTCTTACATGGTGATCTCTCTGAAGAAGTTTATATGGACTTGCCCTCTGGCATGGTTGTCAAAGGTTCCAACATTGCAAGCAGACTGCTTAAGAGCCTTTATGGCCTAAAGCAGTCATTTAGGCAGTGGTTTGCCAAATTTTCCATTACCCTCCTACAATATGGTTTTTTTAAGGGACGTTTGGCGACCCTATTTCTCAAATAGTCTGGTACCTCATTCCTAGCTCTGCTTGTCTATGTTGACAACATCCTATTGGCTAGTGACAACCTAACTAAAATCCAGCATCTCAAGTCCTTTGTGCATTACAAATTCACTATGAAATACTTTCTTGATGTTGAAGTTGCAAGGTCCAAATATGGAATATCCATCTACCAACGGAAATATGCACTTGATATCCTCCAAGACACTGGCACTCTTGGTTCCAAACCTAAAACATTTCTCCTGGATACTGTCATTAAGCTTTTTGCCACAGATGCCACCCCCTATGAGGATCCATCGCTTATAGGAGACTTGTTAGCATATTGCTTTACCTTACTATCACACGACCTGACTTGGCCTACTCCGTCCAAGTTCGTAGACAATTCTTACTAACGCAGTTGATCACGCTCAAAATTAACCTTTGGCTAAGCGGTTATTGTAGCGTAGCTTTAAGTATCGAATCCACAGGGAGGAAAATACTAACATAAAAGGTTAATGGCAAGGCTTTAAGTATCGAATTTATATGAAATCAAAGATTATAACCTCTAGATTATCACAACAATAATGATGAACAAAGAGTTTTCTCAAATACAAAATTATAACTCTAAAACACATTCATAAAAATCAAAGAAGGAAAACATAAAAACTACACAATCAAGATCCCCTCTAAAACTAGCCTAGCTTACAAATAACAAGGATAAGTGATTCGAAATGATAAATTAAAATAACAAAAAAGAATGATAATGGCAAGGCTTCGAGATTCACTTGATTGTTTCGTTTTAAAGTTACCAACTTGATTCCTATTTTATAACTCAATTGCA